>RCUC01117414.1:0-18789 GCA_003697995.1 Taxidea taxus jeffersonii
AAAACAAACTAAGGGTTACCGGGGGGAGGGGTGTCGGGAGAGGGTGGTGGGGTTATGGACATTGGGGAGGATATGTGCTATGGTGAGTGCTGTGAAGTGTGTAAACCTGGAGATTCACAGTCCTGTACCCCTGGGGCTAATAATACATTATATGTTTATAAATAAATAAATAAACAAATAAATAAATAAATAAAACAAAACGTCCCCATCTGGGCTCTTCCTCCCTCTCCAGCCACATCCCATTGTTCTTCCTCAAGCTCAACAAACTCCAGCTGCACTGGCCCATCCGCCATATGGCTACTTAGGTTTATACCAGTTCCATCATTGGTGGCTCTTTCTTCTTCGCCAGGATGCTTTCCGCCACTTGTCCTCTTGGCGAAATCAGACTCAGTGTTCCAGATGTAGCTAAAGCAGCCCCACCTTGGCACTCCCACAAGTCATGGTTCATCAACACCAGCCCACCTTCCCTGGAGGGTAAGTGTTAAGGATCTATGTGTCTGCCTTCCTTTCTGGATCAGAGACTCTATGAGGACTGGGGCTATAGCTGGGGTTGTGTCAGCAGTGCCAACACAGAGCCTGGACCACAGTGCTTGAAAGTCTGTTTTTGATGCTATTGTTGAATAAATGGAGGCCAAGGAATGAAGTCACCACCGGCTGTTGATATTTGAACATGGCCTGTGTTACATTGGACAGTCAGGGTTGGAGCGGAAGGAAGAGATTTGGTCTGAACTGCGTGGTGCTCTCTGGGGAAGATAGGTTTTAAAGGGGAGCTCTGGGCAGAAGGGGAACATAGGGGGATACGGTATTCCTGGAAGGAAACTGAAAGGCAGAAGTCTAAACTGAAAATGGAAGCCCCAAAAGCAATGTTGCTCCAAATCGTGAGGCAGGCAGTTGTGCCAGGGGCGGGGTGGGGGGTGGGGGGTGTTTCTGTTGGCTAAAGCTTGGACTGGAATCTGTTCCCCACAATTAGTTGTGTGATTGGAATGTGTTATTTAACTCTTCTGAATCTCAAGTTTCTTTTAAAAGTGCGATGTAATATATGAAGTGGGAACAATGACTACCTAATAGTAGGAATTAACATTTATTGAGTGTTCCTGTAGGTTATCTCTTTTAATCCTTACAGCCACTCTGTGATGCCAGAATTTGGACCTCTCATTTCATAGCACTCATTGACTTGCCTTACAGTCATATGGAGGGTGAAAGGGGGGAGTATGAGCTTGAATCCAGCCATTTGACTCTGGGGCCCTAGATTTGCCATTATGCTATACCGTCTCCTTAAGGGACTGTGAGATAATGTATGTAAAGCACCCAGCAAGTGATGAAATGATAGTCACAATTTTTCTAGGACCAAGCTGGCTTCAGGATGTGGGAGAGACAATCCCAGAATGTGGGAAGGAACTTTGGGATGAACACCAAATCTCTCCACGCATCTTTGTCCTTCCCTTGGCTGTGAGAAGGATGTTCCAACTCTGCTACGTCTGGCCATTAACCATTGGTCACCTGAAATTAACCATATACTTATCTACAGGAAGAAAATTGCTATTTCCGTCTGTGGCCTTAACCCAATTGTTAAGAGTGCTGTTTCAGACAACACAGTATTAGCTTCTGTTAAAGTCTTGGGAGCCTCCCTCTCTGTACTCTTTGGAGAAAGCACATGAGCAGAATGGCATAATTTCCAGGTCTTTGATGCTTCTAGGAGTGGAATTATGCACCCTATTGCTTCAATTCAGGGGAAGCCACCTTTCCAAAGAGTTTGGGCAGGCTTCTAACATTAAGACAATGCAAAAGCACTTTGCTGATCTTTAAGGATCGGCCTCTATTAAGAGAGAAAAGGCAAAACAAACTCACCAGAATTGCTTTCTCTGGGCTGCTGACGATGAGTGATTCAGAGGGTTGAGGAAACTTTGCCCAGTCTAGAGGTCTTGGAGACTATTACTGAACAGAAAGTCAAAATAACATTATGTATGCTTTTCTGGTGATTACACAAATGGAAGCCCTTCCCAGTAGATTTTATTGAGAGCCCCTTGTCCCAAACACTTTCCCTTAGAGCCTCAGGAAGGGAGACAGGAGCAACTATGTATGGAAGCTGTTGGCAAGTTCAGAATCATGAGGGGACCTTGAATCATGTACCTCAGAGAGACAGGTTGAAGTCCTCACCACCCTTAACTGTGAATGTGACCTTATTGAGAAAGAGCATCTTGGAATATGGAATCAATTTGAGACCAACTCAATATGACTTGTGTCCTTATAAGACAGGGAAATGGAGACAGACACAGAGAGGAGAACACTGAGTAAAGACACAGATACACAGAGGGAAGGCAGCCCTGTCACGGTGGAGGTTGCTGCAGGCCAAAGAACGGCTGGGGCTGTGAGAAGCTGCGAGAGGAAAGGAAGGATCCTGCCCTGGAGGCTTCAGAGGAAGAATGGCATTGCCAAGAAACCTGATCTCAAGCTTCAAGCCTCTGGATCCTGAAGAGAATAAATTTCTGTTGTTTAAGGACACTCAGGTTGTGGCACTTTGCCGGGTCCGATTCTGGAGGCAACAAGAAGCCGGGGCCTGAGCTCTCCGGGAGTGCCCTTCATGGTGTCCTTGATGAGCTTTGTAGCCTCTTGCCACTGTCAGGCTGAAGATAGTCAGGAAGCCGTCTTCTGGAGCTCTGGGCAGTAGGGGATACCAAGGATAGTCCTCCCTAGCACACAGTGGGTAGGAAGCATTGCAAGACTGCTGGGCCCTGTCTCACCATCCAGCCCAGAAGCAGTAGCCCAGGCAAGAGCCCAGGCTTGCATACCAAGTCACCTTTCTGAGCCTGGGCTGCTAGTTGTCCTGCTTCAGGCTGCATGCCACCCCTCTACTCCTCACGTGGTCTGGAGAACCTGTCATCATGGACCACAGGAGGCCAGAGAGGCAGTCTGGCCAGTTGCCTTGACAATTTATGACGTAATGTTTTAAACTACTTCCTGGCTGCTGGTGTAATGAGATTCTAGACACTGCCGGCTCCTCCCAGCCCTGGCGGCAAGCAGATGAAGTGAGAGCCACACAGCTCACTTTTAATGATCCCTTTCGGTGATATCTCTAGGATGCATTTGCATTAGCAATGAGAAGGGAGTCTCACTGTCACTGAGCTGCATGGGCTTTTTGCCCGGGGGATCCAAGATTATTGCTGGCAGATCGGCTTTTGCTGTGGGCACTCCCGGTGTGGCTCAGCTGCTGCCGAGGCTTTCCTCATTCTCCCCGTTGTGCTTTAGTTCAGATGCCCTGCAGCAGTTCAGCGGTAAAGAAGGATCAGGACCCTCAGTAAAACGGATTTCTGGGAACTTCCACATCCACCCGGAACCCTGAGTAGATCAGACAATGATCCCAAGGAATTTCTCCGCAAAGCAGGTTCTCTTTGTCTCCAGCCATTTATGCCCTCAAAGTCTTTAGGGTTTTGAAAGGAGGTTTTTAAAAAGCAGAGGCACTGGAGCAAAGTCACCATCAGCACAGGACTTAGGCTGCTTCGTGCAGCTCTCTCTCTAGTCCTTGTGGAAAGTACCCCCGGGCCACATCTGATGAGCCTGAGAGCAGAGCAGTGGTGGTGGGGGGGCTTCCCCTTTCTCTGTCTACTGCAGCACTTTGACAGGTGCCAAGAGTGCGTGCCCATTCAGCAGTGTGTGTGAGAGACTTTTTTGTTTGTCCCTTTCAATGACTAAGTAGTAATTCATCTCCTAACAGCAGACAGGAGAGGAGGTGAGCAGGAAGACCCTGTGCACTGTGTCTGTCCAGGTGTGACATTAGTGTCAGTTGCAATAAAACCCCCGGCAGAGCTGGGGAAGCCAAGACCAGGGCTAATTCTCCCGGGTTTGTGTGAGGTGAGAGCCGAGGGGCCTCCGGCACCCAGAGGAAGCCATTTTGTGAGGATTCTTTTATCTGCTCAGATGAGCGAGGAGTTTGGAGAGGCTGTTAGAACAGCACAGACTGTGGCCAACGGTCCAGATGTTTGGGTCAGAGGCTGTGGATCATCCTTAAAAGCCACTCGGAGTGTCAAAGCCAAGGAATCCTTTGTTAAGACGCCCTTGGGCCCAGAGGGTATTTTCTGGATGGTGGCAGGAAATGAAGCGCCAAGGGGTTCACAAATCTACTCGAACATATGGATGCTATTTTCCAAAGCCAAACCAACTTTATGGTGGCAACAGATTCCTAATATCTACTGTTGTTCGGCCCCTTCGGTTATGCCTTTGAAATGCTGACTTGTCATCTGGCTGGAACTGGGGCCCTCGGTCTAGACAGCGGGACAAACGTGAGAATGAGAGAGTCCGAACAGAAGGCCTCTGGGTCTAGGCAGATCCTCCCATGAGCAGGACTAACTAAGACAGACGTGTTCTGGAGGTGGAGACACAGCGGGGCTCCAGGGAGACCTCTCTGGGCCTCTCTCTTGGGGGTAACACGCTTCATGTGTCTATATGTAAACACTGATGCTTTTTCATTTGCTCAGGCATCTCTGTCTAAATGGAGACCCTAGGATGCAGCTACATGCGGAGAAAAGAGTCATATTGGTATGTCACAAGTTGTGGTCACTTCTCTATTTCTCTGATTCTCAGTAATTAACATAAGCACGCTGTGTACCATCTTATACCATCATTTGCCTGAAACCTGCACACGGCCCCATGCTCTCTGTGACGGCTTTGCACTTTCATTTATGATCTCTCGCGTGCTGAGTGAAGGCAAATGATGTCATAGCATCCTGAAAAGGAAGATTATATAGCAGTTCAAAGCGGGAAGCAGATAGGAGAAATGAATCATGTTGGGGGACTACAGAACACAGGCATGCCAGAATCCGAAGAATTTGTGCTATAGCAGGCAGTACCATATTTATGTTGGGAGCAGATATATTATGCAGATCGCATTTTTGCACAGGCAGACTTGCAGCCGTTCATCAGCAAAAAGCATAGCAGTAAAAAAGCAGGGCAGAATTTTCTGTTGATTCTAGCAGTAAGTGGATTAGACATCTACTTAATGCGGGTTTCAATAACACTGCAATGTGAAACCTATCTTCAAGTGAGCAAACAAGACAGTTGTAGAGACATCAAGGGACATCTTATTAAAATTTGCATCCCAGGATTGACAAAGTTTGGGGCTTTATGAGGTCTGATTTTCTGAACCAACAAACCAAACTTTAAAAAGTTATAGCCCATGTTTGTACAACTTATTTATGTCAAAGGGGTCTCTGCAGTTTCCTGTTTTTGCAAGTTCAAGCAACACAAATAATTTATACAACACTGGAGGTCTGTTGAATTTATTTTTGCTTTTAAAGAAGTCATGGTAGGCAGCCTCCCCTCCAAGATGGTCCCAGTGATCCCAGCTCCTGGTACTCACACCCTGTGAGATGGCCTCCCTAAGGGTGTTCCTGTTGGTCTGTTTCAGTAATAGAACATTGCAGAATTGGTGGTAGGTCATTTTTGAGGGGAGCCATAGGATACACTGTGGCTCCTCTTCTTCCTCTCTCTCTCTCCTTCTCTCTGGGGAAGCCTGTCCTGCCATGACAGGAAGAGCCTCTGGCCGTCCTCTGGAGAGGCTTACATGAGAAAGAGCAAAGGCTTTCTGCCAACAGCCACGGAGTGAGCCATCTTGGAGGCAGATCCTCCAGTTCCAGCCTTTAGATGACTGCGGAATGTGCCCAGCGGCTTAAATTGCCATGTCATGGAGGCTCTGAGATAGACCTCCCAAGCACCCAACTAAGCTACTCTGGGATTCCCAGTCCTCAGAAGCTGTAAGATAATAAATGCTTGTTATTTTAACCTGCCAATTTTAGAGTAGTTATGCAGCTACAGAGAGCTGACGCAGGAGCCTAGATCTGACTAAATACGAGAAGCACTAATGAAGATCACTTCCTGGTTTGAGTCCATGATTCAGGAAGTAGATATATTTACTGCTTAGTCACTGACTAGGACTTCAGCATGAGCAATTTTTTAGTGCTCTAGGCTCTGCCTCCTTGAGTGCGCTAATTAGTGACATTCATTCCATTTTCACGTAATCTTTCAAAAGATGCATATTGAAACAGATTCAACATTGTCATTCCTCATTATTGTCATGAATCACTCCATTCAGGGGTTTATCTCGGTGAGGCAAAAAATGCCCAGTCCTTCTGCATTTTTGTCCATCTTTTCCCGCTTCTCATATGATCAAGCTACAGAGTAGGACTGCAAATTTCACTCACATTTCATCTGAATGTGCAGAGAATGTATATCTCTTTTATTTTTTCTATAATGATCTGGTTTTCCTGCCGTTGATTACCTGGGAACAAACCAACTGAAACAATTAACAGCTGACTTTAATACTTTGGTTAAAATGTAATCTGACTTGCAAACTTAGGATGCACTTTGAAATCAGTCCTTTAGGAGAAAAAAACCCCAAAACACCAAGTTATTTCTCCCTCACTTTTGTCAGTTATCTGCTTAGCACCTAGCTTCGTTAAGAAGTCACCTGGGTGACTTCATCTGGGTGGGCATGGTGAGACCTACAAGATCTCATGGTGGAGGCAAAATCAGGGTCCTTGGATGTGATGTCCTTTGGCTCCTGACATCTGCATTCTATCTGCTATTTCTTCTCTCTCCCTGGCCCAAATCTGTTGTACTCTGTAGATGACCTAACCCCCAATCCCTCTCCTATGGGTGCTATGAGACCCTTGTGTGCTCCTGTCTGGGCCACATTCTCCATGGTCCTTGCTGCAAATCTGCCTGGCCCTGGGGAAGTTGCTGCTCTCTTGCTCACCATCTGCCTTGTCCAGATTCTCAGGCATACCTAGGTCCTGTCTATGCTTCTTGGAACCAACGGTGGTCCAGAGAAGCTAAAACTCAGGCCTGCATCTAGCTCACTCTGCCAAACAACCAAAATGATTTCGATGTGACTGCAAACAAGACTGGTAGAAGACAGCTATAAAACAACATTCTTATGTATGGGAGTCCCAGGAGCTCCCATCTGCCCTCAGCCTGAATGTCAAGTCAATTATCTGATATCTGATATATACACCCAGTCCAGGCTGAAGCCCTGAGAGGATAGGCAATGTCTATCATGCAATGTAATAGTTATACACTGAGAAGGCCTTCCCTTTCTCACTTTCTTTTTCTCTGGTCACTTTTATCCTCAGGGCTCCTATCTCCCATTTCTCACATCTTTAGTCTGCCATAGAACTGTAAGCCTTGCCAACTCCTTACTTGGTCAGAAATTAGCTAAAAGGATTATTTTCTTTATACCACCAAGGAAGAAAATGAGTGCAGTCCTCTAGCATAGGGAATAAAGGGATTTAGAGTATCAATAATTCACTCTGTTGCTAAAAGTTCACATCTTGAGTGTCAGGAGACAAGTATAACCTCAGTCTTTCCCTGTTCAGTCTTTCTGGAACAAATCTTGGTTTCCCATGCAGATGGTTGTCTTGGGCCAATGTGGGTGAAGACCATGAACTCAGAAAGGCAAAAGAAAAATTCTCATTCATTATTTTCAAAATATGGCCCTATTGTCTCTGTCTCTATTATTATTTTTCATTATTGGTCACCCATTCATAGCTTATAATCTGCAAAATGGAGACAGTGACACTTGATATAAAAATTCATTTGAGTATAGTTGACACACAATGTTACATTAGTTTCAGATGTACAACAGAGGGATTTAACAAATTTATACATTATACTCAAAAAACTAAAAAGAGAAATGCCATATGATCCAGTAATGGTATTGGATATTTACCCAAAGAAAGTGAACACTCTAAAACCTACACTTGATTTCAATTCAACTTTATTCCACGTACCCTCTGTCTTGGAAAAGGCTTTGGGTACCAACTCCTTGTGTCCCTCACCATCCGCTTTCCACCCACACAAGCAATCAAGATTCCCAGAGATACTAAAGTTTTGTAAAGTTCTGTTGAGCTGATGAGCAACCAAGCTGACTTTGGTGTCCTTGGGTGGCTGGACTGCCCACACAATTCACAGAGTGTCCCTAGGAATGCAAGACAGTATTTCATCAGGGAGCACCCTTAGGACAGTCAGTGAAACTGTGGAGCCTTATCTGTGTTTCTTTCACATTCTTGTTCTTTCCTTCCTAATCATCTTTGGAGATGAAGTAGGCCAAGTCAAGGTAAGAAGTCATATATCAAAGAGTCCTTGTACCATCGGTGAATTGTTTTACCCCCTTCAGGCACAACAACACAGAGTCACCCACCACCACTACCTCCCCTTGTGCTTCGTGTCATTTTATTATTTTTCTTGATTTAAAATCAAACCTGCTTATACCTTCTAGGTGTAACTAGATGCCTTCTTATTGCTTTCACATTGAGCCAAACTTTATAAAAGACTGGGAGAGAGCCTTCACCACGTTCTAGCATCTTCCATATCAGCTGCTCTAGCTACAGTGGAGGTCGAGCTCCTACAGGCTTCTCCTATCAGAATCCCCAGCCTTCAGGTATGCCTATGGCATCTATCTTTCCCTCTTTGTATTTGTAGGTGACAATATTTAGTGTCTGTTCCTACTTTCATTTGGAGGCAAATTTAGGGAACAAATTCTCTAAAGGAGACATTAACAGTTGTGTTCATCAGCTCCAGGCTTGTCCATGTTTATGTCCTGGTATGGTAACAGTAGCCAATGGTTATTGCCCACTTGCTGTACTTGAGGAAAACTCCTTATAAGCATTTTCACTTAGCCTTTACTGACAGCTCTATTATTTTCTTTCCATTTTATAGACAAGGAAACTGAGGCTTGGATAGGCCAGTTAAGCAAATTATCCAAGATCACAGTTACTGAATGGTGGTGCCAGGGTTCACACCCAGGGCCATCTGACTCCAGAACTCTTGCTCTTCACTGGTCTGCTCAGTTCATATTATAATCTCAAGGTTTTATCAGAGATGTGTCTTTACTAAAAATAACAACTTAAGAGAAGCCAGCTTCCCAAGACTACCAGTTGGGTGTCTTCCAGGCATCTCTGAATCAGGGGATTACAGGGGAACCCATCAGGTTCCATGTCAAACCTGCTCATCTCTCTGAAAAGAAGCAGCAATGCCAGGCTCTCACTCTTTGAAGGCCTGTGGAAAAAGCCCATAGAAGTGTCTGTGAGGCACAGACTGGTGTGTGTCTCATTATGGGTGGGTACTTTGCCTTTCTGAGACTAAATCCCAGAAGGAATCTTCTTTTTCATGGCAGTTTCTTACAGCACATCACAGCATAAACAACCACATAGGGCTTGGATGTGTCAGGTCCATGACCTTTCATCCCTCCTCATGAGTTGCCCTTGCCATGCCTGATTTTTTTTTTTCTGTTTTTGTTTTTAGTTTTGGGTTTTTTTTTCCCCCCATCTTAGCTGAAAGAGGCATTTGCAGGTACAAGGAGGATAGGGCAAAGGGTGAGGGAGCAGAAAGAGATGCTGATTGGGAAGATGAGAACAAGGCTGTTTCTATTCCCCAAAGGGCCCATGAGATGAGAGCTGATTCCTGAAAGACTACGGGCACCATTTGACAAGTGGCCCAGAATAACTCCTGGCACACACAACACTGCATCTGGGCCCAGGTAACACAGCATCACACAGAGTTTAGGAGAAAAATGTTCTTTCCATTTCTGTGCCGAATGCATAACTGCAACCGCAGTCTGAAAGGTCTTCAATGGTAGAGGTGCCGGCCGTGTCTGCTGGAGTTCATTTTTATAGAACATAGTAGCAGCAGTGGAGCGGAGGTAACTAACTCACAAAACCTGCCTTCAGCAGCTTGAATGATGAGACCAGAAAGTAAGACAAAGATCGTGGTTGGGAATTCCTAAAATTGACTGGGGACATGAACGACAGGGGCTGATACCATAATTATGTTGGTGGGGACTTTGACTGGGTACATTTGAGTACAGTTGTGGCTGAGGCTGACATGAGCAGCAAACCAGGGTGGCATATGGACCCTCAAGTTTATACATCTTCACAGCAATTGTAAATACCCTGTGAGTATAAATGCAATAGCCTCTTCTCAGTTGCGTGTTGATCAAACATGTGTTCACAGTGACTTGATTAGCATCTCCCATCTGATCCTTTGGTCCTAGGTAGCCCCAGATTCTGCCTGATCCTTCTTTGCTCCCCCATTAATCCACATGCTGTGATGATCCATGATGTGTGGACCAACTTCAAGACTTGGGGCTCATCCACTAACGCAAAGCATTCTTTCTGTGATTGCTTCAACTTACTTCCTCCGTATAAGAAGTTTCTGTCTTGCCACATATCATGCAAATCTCCTAACTCCCTCTCGTTTGCATTGCTCTGGTTTTTAATCGATAACCTCCAAGATGGAATATATGGCAGAAGGAGTGGGGAGTGTGGGTCTCCTTCACTGTATAACAGCTAGGCTGGCACTTTCAGCTAAAATATGTGGGAGTATTTCTCTTATCTGCTGAAGGAAGATTCTCCTAGACTTCCCTACTTTTGACTGGGGAAAGATGAACAGCCAAGTGTTAGCTGGAAATACTTACTCTACTTTTCAGAAATGCTTTCATCTACGGTTGATTCTCTATCCCACAAACAACCTTCTCCTCCACACTCCCAGGTTATATGAAATTGATATTCTCCATTAAAAGGAGGAAGTACAACTTAATTATTTCGCCCTTCTTCTGTATAGATTATGCTACACGTGTTCATGGAAAATGAAGCTCCAGTTCCAGGAAGTAGTTAGCTTTACAGCTGTCCATTGAAGATGACAGTTTCGCTAGAAACGTGACTTAAAACAGAAGTGGGTGTCATTTGTTTATTAACTGGGTTTGCATGTATGCTAGGTAAATTTGATAGGAAAGGAGTTTAAATAAGAACAACAAGTATTTCCCCACTTACCTTAATCATAGAAATTCTGGTTGAGAAACGGTTTATTAGCAAATGCGGTTTGGTTTTCATTTCCTTTTCTATCTTGAAAGCTGGATCACATAAACCATGAAGGTCTCTGATTGATTTTGCAGCTATTGGATTATTTCAAACAAAAAAGAAAACAGCCACAGAATAATTGAATCAGTCTTGTTATATAGACATAGCTTCAGGCCAAAGCCCCAGGCTTTTCTTTCGTTCTGCATTCTTGTTGTAGAAAGATCAGGCACTATTTTAGATTTTTTCCCCCGTTTCCAAATGCATTGTATATTCAAGATAGTCTTCTTTATCTTTACATTTTACATTCTGAGAATTCATGTTTAAGCAACCTACAGCCTTTAGAAAAAAACCAGAATGCATTAAGCTTCACTGTTTCCGTCTTACACGGATTCCTTTAAGCTTCGAGATTGTTATTCGGTGAAGTCAAGTGGTAAATCTGCCCTCATCTGTGGTGTGTTCAGACCACTGCCTGGAACGCTTTGGATTGACATGATTAAAAAAAGAGCTTGAGCCCAATCTATTTTAGCTTTACTCTCCTTTGTTTCCAATGATGTATGAAATTTCTCTTAGGATATTACAAATTTTCTTCCAAATTTTTCTTCTCCTGTCAACAGCAAAAAGTTCCTTTACATCACTTTCCACGGGGGCCAGACCATGACACGCAGCTTTATTTAACAAATGCCTCAAAACATGCGTCTGACATCTGTCTTAGAAAGCCACTGCAGCCAGCTTTAAAACTTCTCACTGACAGAGGCAGAACAGAAATAGAGCACATTTTTATCATATTAATCTTAAGTAATGTGGCTTTGTTTTAAAGAAAAAATATCCTTCTAAAAATCTTGCGTTGAATTTATGTCATAACTATTAAGTTAGCTATAACTTTCTAATTGCATTTTGAAAAATAGTTCCATCAAAACACACTTTAGAGGGGTGATTCTTTACTTATAATTTCATTTTATGGGATTCCAGGATCATTTTTCAAGATAGAACAAGTTTAATTCTGTTTCACTTTTGACTTTATATTAAGATGCTCATTGAGATACTCGTTGAGATACTCATTAATTAAGAGGCACTTGTGAAATTTGAAAAAGAGAATGATGGACTATCCAATAGTACTACAAAAGACAATTATTCTGGTTCCATCTTGGTTTTCTGCATTTTATTTTTCTAAAATATTCACTTAGAGTTATAGTTGGAAAATTCTAAAAGTACTTCTTAAATGTCCTCTTTTTTTTTTTTTTTTTTTTTTTGAGGAGGGGACAAAGTTCTCACTTTTGAGAGAATGTCTTGATTTTGCTTTTGTAGAGGGGGCCATGACCAGAACAATAGAGTATCTTCTGAGACCTGAAGGAGAGGTCCTATTTCCAAAGTGGTAAAACTAAAGGATCCTACTTCCAAATATAGTCACTGCGTTCTCACTGGTACTGAATTCACACAATGTTATTCGTGTTTCCTTTTATTACTAGGATTTTTTTAAAAGATTTTATTTATTTATTTGACAGAGAGTAGGCAGAGGCAGGCAGAGAGAAAGTGGGAAGCAGGCTCCCTGCTGAGCAGAGAGCCGGATGTGGGGCTAGGTCCCAGGACCCTGAGATCATGACCCAAGCTAAAGGCAGAGGCTTTAACCCATTGAGCCACCCAGGCGCCCCGGATTTTTTTTTTTTTTAAATAAAGACTGTTGTGGCTGTCAGAGCAAGCAGATAATGAGACTGTGTCATAGGACTGGGAACATTACCTTGGCCAATATTCTAGGCTACTGATCCAAATTCTGTCTCTGGCATTGGAACAGCTATAGATTTTGCACAAAGGACTTCACATCTCAGCTACTTTCTTTCCATCCCAGCAGCAATCAGATCTTAGGCCTGGGCAGAAACTCCAGAAGAATGCATTAAGCCTGGTGCTTCAATATAGACTAAAATCTTGCATGAAGAAAATTGATATTTCGAAAGTTTAGATGTTCTAAGAATACTGTGGTTCAAAAAGGAAGCCCTTGTCTTCTGTTACTATAAAGTATGCAGAGATAACTCATTATTTTGAGAGTATACAGTATAGTGGGAGAAATGAGGCAATTCTCTAAATAACACACATAAAAACAAACTACTTGTAATGCACTAGATGGTTGTTTCTAGGGGTAAGGTTGTTTCTAGAATATCAAGGAGAATATTCAGAATAGTAGCTTCAATTCTTTACTTGATATCTTTAAAGTAAATGTATTTACATAGCATACATATTTGTATAAAATTCACATTAAAAAAATACTCAAGTCCTATGTATATGACTAATTGTCACTAAGTACACACACCTACCTCACTACCTCCTAGGTCAGAATATAGACTACTCTGAGCACTCAAAAGCTCTATTCACTCAGACCCTCTTCAGGAGCACACATTAGAATGAGTGGAGTTATCGACAGTCTCCAGCTGCCATGCTTTCACAATCTACTATGGTGTCCATACCAAGGCAACTTCCAGCCAGTGACCACACAAGGCCCAAACCCTAGACCGGGCCATTCCTGCACAATCCAGAAGTTTTCTTGGCCAGTCTCTGCTCTGGAGCCCCATGCAAGTTTAGCCAAGATCTTCTCAGAGCTACACTGTAGTGTGAGGCTCTTCCAACCAAATTCTCATCTGTGCCTCTGTCTCTTCATGAGAGTCAGATCTTCATTGTGGTTATGGCTTTCCCACCTACTTTTGCTCTCTCCTCCCTTTACCTTCACAAGCATTTCTCTAATAAATCTCTGTCACTTCTAATTCTATCATGGTGTCTCCTTCCCAGAAGACCCTAATGGAGACAGGTCGTACCAGGAAAAGAGATAGAAAGACAGAGTTCGAGTGTCAGATTACTCACTACCTGGTTTGCAAGGAGGAAGTTCAGTGGAGACCCCATTGTGACTAGTATGGGGGGCACAGATAGTTCCTGACACAAGGTAGTGAGCTAGCTCTTAGTGAAAACTCTTAAGGCTTTCACCAGTGGAAATCTGGAGAAATATCCTTGTGAAAGGGAATACTCTTACTACAGCAGTGACTCCAAAATTTGAAAGACATTAGGGGAAAACAATGGAGTTGGCTGGTTATTGTTAAGTTGTAATGATGGCTTATAGAGGGATAATGAGCTGAGATGGTTCATGAAAACTTAGAGGATATGTGAGAACTTACAGCTTACCAAGAGGCCCTCATGTAGACATGGCTAAGCAGCAAGTATAGGACTTAGTTAGAGTTGTGTCACATGAAGCCCAAGTCATTGGCTAAAAAACTTGAGACTCTGAAGTATGGATTGGGGACATCTGGATAGATGTCCCTGATGACTGTGTCTCTGTAGACACAGTCCCTTGGACCTGCAGTGTTTACAGAGATGGTCTTCATCTCTTCTAAGAACTGGCACTTTCCCAATTTGGGAAGATACTGCAGAGGCTTCTCAACAAGACAACAGGTGCACCTCAAACCGCACCCCCCCCCGCCCCACCCAGGAATTGTCTCACCACCGGTCCTTGATATCAGGCCAAAAAGCAGGGTTAAATCCCAGGGTAACCTACTGGGAGTGCTGGACAGAGAGGGGAAGAAGGATGTTATACCCAAAAGAGCAGCAAGAATTAGCTAGCATATACTAGTAGGAACCAGGGGAGTACCCTTGGGCCTGGATTTTGAGGGTGCTTGACCAAGGGGCCTGGAGAGTAAGTTTTCATAAGCAAGAATTCATTGACTTGGGGGCACTCTTTTGAAACCCAGGATTTAACACTCTGGCGAGGACCCTAGAGGGCTGGAAAGATTTAATTCTAGGGTGGGTCTAAGAGGCATAGAGAGAGTGCTAGCCTTTGTTGATGAAGACGAAATGCCTGGGTGCCATGGCAGATGACATAGAAAGAGATAAAAAGCTCAGGGTTGTTGGCACACTGGAATATACATTAAGAGAATATGTGAGTCTTTCAGGATTTGTTCTATGAAAAGACCCAGAGGATATACCATTCACCAAGGCCATCAGGAATGCATGGATGAGAGGGACACCAACATCTCTAAAATGTTCAGTGCAGGCTTTCCTCTGTAGGCAGTAGGACAAGCAGTCACAGAGCTGGGCTTGCTATGGTCCCTGGAGATGATGGGACCCTGAAGCAATAGAAAAGCCAGAGAGCCATAATGACTGCACTGACCGGCAAGATTTGGAGGCACTGCCTGTGAAGCATTAACTGTAGGGAGTTATGGAGACGGTTAAAAACATTGTGTTTCTAGAGGCAAAGGAGATGGGAAGCTACTGAGAAATCTCAGTATAATCAGAAGAAAGACTGGAGGGGAAGAAGGTCTGAAACACATTAACTGAATAGATGCTCGGGTCCTCAGGAGGAAGGACACTGTCATTCTGTAGTAAATATTTACTGTGATGATTCCTGCAATTCTTTCCCAAAGATAACTATGCCCATTTACTTGAGTGATTTTGCACTGGGAGAAAGGAGATACCCAGATATTTCAAGAAGTACTGGACAAAGGGTATGAATTGACATTGATTCCCAGAGATGTGATGTGTCACCATGTCCCCTTGTTAGAGTGGAAGCATATAGTGACCACATAAAAAGTGGAATCCTAGCTGATATTTGACTTACAATGGGACTGCTAGGTCCACAAATCCACTGATTATAATTTACCCAATCCCCAAGTAATAATTGTGATTGATATACTTGCCAGTATATCAATATGTATGCCTGGGCAGTATATACTCTGATATTCAGTAGCTCTTTGTTTCATGGGTTGGGTACTGTTATATTGGTGAAAGCAAAATGGAAGCCTTTGAAACTGTCCCAAACCCTAGTCAAGATGGCAAATAAAAATCAATATAGCATTCCAAGGTGAGAGATGGTCATGAGCATCCCCATTAAACTCAAGAGAATGTGAGGGTTGTGGTAACCTATCATCTTCATTTAACTCATCCAGTCTGCCCCTGCAGAAACAAGATGGATCTTGGAGAACTTCAAGTTCAATGTACTAGTAGCACTGATCATGACTGCTATGCTGGATGGTATTGCTGCTAAATTAGATTAACAATAATAGTACATGATAAGGTGCCATTGATTTAATGAATGAATGTGTTCTTTAGTGAATGGGCACATTAGTGAATGTGCACAGACTGGAATACCTTGTCCTTCAGAAACAGTTCAGAACAGCTTATTCTCATGGATTAGACATTCATTTAGAGTTTGGCTCTAAAGCTATATTAACTCTCCCACCCTAGATCATAATGCAGCCTGAAGAGATCTAAACCATGTAAGCATCCTGAAAATAACGATGCTGTCATTAGGTTGATGACATCATGTTGATCTGGCAGAACAAGCAAGAGATGGCTTGAAGTTATAGTAAGACATATGAGTCCAGAAGAGGGAAGATAAATTCCAGAAAGATTCAGGAATATACCTTCTTAGTAAAATTTGTAGGTATCCCAAGTAAATGTACCTCCCTCAGCCTTGCATTTATAGCTGGATGGCAAACCCTATACGACTAACAGAAAAGGAGGAGAAACTTTGAGCTTGGCTTGCATCTCAAATAGATGCAGGCCCAGAATAGCTGGTGGCCACATTCCAGTCACCCTGGAATTGCCCTGAAAGGCAGAAGGGTGGGAGATTCTTCCCAATGGATACAAAGGTTGGCAGTGCACCTGGTCATATGCTTTGTATGTAAGGAGAAGTGGCCCAAAGTGAGAATATTTACCTTTCAAAGAACATTGTTACATATGTCATTTTTGTAACCATAAACTCTAATTTTTTGGGGTGAGTACCAAAAGGTTGATTTGCTAGATCATAAAAGAAATATATTAATGTTTAGCTTTAGTAGCTACTACCGAAGTGTTTTCCAAGGTACTGTGAACATTCCCAAAACCAATGTATTAAGTGCCTGGTGCTCTACACCTTCCTCAAAATATATTACAAGTCTTACTAAGGTTAGCCATTCTGGTGATATCTTCTGGTAGCTCACTGTAATTTTCAGTTACATTTTCCTGATGACTAGTGATCTTGAATATCTTTTATTTTTTATTGACCATTTGGATATCCTCTTTTAGGAAGTGACCGTTATCTCTATTGCACATTAAAAAAATTGGTGCATTCTTTTTTGGAGATCTTTATATATTCTGGTTATGAGTCATTTGTCAGGTACATTTACTGTAAATACCTTTTCCCATTCTGTGATTTGCCTATTATTTTAATGTTTATTTCTTGATTAACAAAAATTCTTAATTTAAATGAAATCATCTTATAAGTCTTTACTTTATTGTTTCTGTTTTTTGTGTCTTATGTCAGAAATTTTTCCCTATCACAAAGTCTTGAATATGCTCTCTCATTTTCTTCTAGAAAATTTTTTTAGGCCTATGATCCATCTCAAATTAATTTTTATGTATAATATGAGGTAGAAGTTATGATTTTTTTTATGTAGATGTCCAATTGACAGAGCACCACTTACTGAAAAGGTCATTTTTTATTGAAATGCAGCAGAACATTGTTATATATAAAGAGACTCTATATCTGAGTCTTTTTTCTATTTTATTGGTATATTTGTTGTTTTTTGCTCCCAATAACATAATGACTTTTGTGAAATATGCTTGATTTTGATTTTGATGTTGTATTCTGAGACTTTGTTAATTTGCTTATTATTTTATAGTTTACAGAGTCTTTTGAATTTTTTTTACATACATAATCATGTCTTCAGAGAATAATGACTTTTCCCACCTTTGTTGATTTCTTTTTCTTACTTTCCTGCACTGGCTTATACCCAAGGTTGATGTTGACATAATTATTTTGTTGTGAACTTTGGGGAAGAAGCAGTCAATACTTTACCTTTATACTGAAGTTAGATGTAGGGATTTTTAGATATCATTGATCAAATTAAGAAACTTATCCTCTGTTCCTACTTTGATGAGAGATTTTATATTGAAAAGGGACAGAATTTTATCAAATGACTTATCTCCATTTATTAAGATGATTTCGTTTTTCTCCTGTAGTCTAATCCTATGATGAATTATATTGACTGATTTTCTTTTTTTTTCCAATTTTTCTTTTATTTCTTTTTAGTGTTCCAGCATTCATTGTTTATGCACCACACCCAGTTCTCCATGTAATACATGCCCCCCATACTACCCACCACCAGGCTCACCCAACCCCCGCCCCCCTCCCCTCCAAAACCTTCAGTTTGTTTCTCAGAGTCCACAGTCTCTCATGGTTTGTCTCCTCCTCCAATTTCCCCCAACTCACTTCTCCGCTCCATCTCCCAATGTCCTCTGTGTTAATACTTAACGCTCCCCAAGTAAGTGAAACCATATGATAATTCACTCTCTGCTTGACTTATTTCACTCAACATAATCTCTTCCAGTCCCATTCAGTGGATACAAAAGTTGGGTATTCATCCTTTCTGATGGAGGCATAATACTCCATAGTATATACGGACTATATCTTCTTTTTTTTTACTTTATTTAAGCTTTATTTAAACATATGATGTAACCCCACCACCCTCACCCAACCCCTCTTCCCCCCACCCCCCTCAGTTTGTTTTATGACATTAAGAGTCTCTTTTGGTTTTTCTCCCAACCGATCCCATCTTCTTTCATTTTTACTTTTCCTACCACCTTAACTTCCACCCCCGTTGCATCTCCACTTCCTCATATCAGGGAGATCATGTGGTAGTTGTCTTTCTCCAGTTGACTTATTTCGCTAAGCATAATACGCTCTAGTTCCACCCATGTCGTCGCAAATGATAAGATTTCATTTCTTTTGATGGCTGCATAGTATTCCATCGTATATATATACCATTTCTTCTTTATCCATTCATCTGTTGATGGACATCTAGGTTCTTTCCATAACTTGGCTATTGTGGACATTGCTGCTATAAACATTCGGGTACACGTGCCCCTTTGGATCACTATGTTTGTATCTTTAGGATAGATACCCAGTAGTGCAATTGCTGGGTCATAA
>RCUC01117415.1:0-68320 GCA_003697995.1 Taxidea taxus jeffersonii
TATCATTAAACCACTGGCAGACGGTGTGTTAAAAATGTTCTGTAAATGAAGAGATGGACATAACTTTAAATACGGTGCCTCTGAGTTTCAGGAAGATGAAGTGAGACTTTCAAGGTCTCTGACCCTTGCTACAGTGAGATGCTGGCTTCAAACGCATTTACTAATTTCAGCAGGCATTTTTCAAGTACCAGTGATGTGCCAGGTACTTCCTGCCATGGCAAAACGTGATGGGGAAATTAGTGGTTAAAACCAAAGAGCTCCTCATGAGAGATCCTCTTAATCAGCAGTGGTAGTGCCTATCCCAGGAGGTGGGCCCTGCTCAGACCCCAGAAACATGACTGGATCAGGACCTGATACTTCACCACCCTATGAAGCCTGAGAGAGTTCCTGCTGTCACAGACCCAGCCACTGGGTGTGTGTGGATGGCTCACTGTGTTTACCCTCTGTCTAGGGCTCCTTCCACAGAACCTGCAGCTCCTCTGCCCAAAACAGCCCCAATGAGCTTCCCAGGGGAACAGCAGTCAAATCTAGAGCTCAGCTTACCACCAGGACCCCCTCTGACAGGGCTAGTTCCTGGTCCTTGCACATCATTAAAAGCTATTGGGATTGTGCCGTGAATACAGAATAGTCAGAGGTTCCAATGGAAACCACATGGACTCTACCCCTAACTGTATGGGTTCTGCTATGAGTTGAACTATGTGTCCATACCCCAATTCGTATACTGAAATCCTAACCCCCAGGGTCTCAGAATGCAACATCTACAAACCCTATATTCAGAACGTCTCAGAATACAGAGTTTGTAGATATAATTATTAGTTAACTTAGGATGAGGTTAAACTAGAGTAGGGTAGGCTCCTAACCTAACAGTATCAGTCCCAATAAAAAAAGGGAAAATTGGACACAAGATGTCCACAGGGGGAATGCTATGAAAGATGAAAAACCAAGGAACATCAAAGATAGCCAGCAGCTAGGGGAGAGGCATGGATCAGATCCTTCCCTCCTCATTCTCAAAGGAACCAACCCTACTGATCTCCTAGCCTCCACAACTGTGAGACAAGAAATTTTGTTGTTCGGTCACTTGGCTGGTAGTACTTTTGGTACAGCAGCCACAGAAAACTAATCCAGGTCCCTTGCTTTGCAAACCTCCAAACTGGGCAGCACTACATTCGAGTTTGGGTGACTATTAGGGATGTTAAAGACAGATAAGGATTAGAGAGCCCCATGCTGGATCCAGGTGTGGAATCTAGCAGAACAGGTGCTGCACTTGGAGTCAAGGCACAATGACCCTGCCTGAATGTTGGGGACTGTGACATTCTGCCTGTGAACCCTCTAGTTCACACAGAGGACTACAGATACCACCTGGAATCACCAGGGTCATGGACAACACACCAGCCAGTTGCTTCATCACCAGAGCAGTGGCCTCAAGCTTGCACATGTGATCACACTCCAGAGGCTGGATGCCCCCTGGCAGCCCCACAAGGAAGATGCCATGATGACAGGAAGGTAGAAGCACTTGGAGGGAGCTGGATGGCCAGTGGAATATGCCACAACCGCATCATTCACTGCCGATGCCTGTGGGATTCCCAGTATCTTATTTTCCTCTGTTAAAAGGGAAAGTGTTTTTGGCAAACTCACAAAGTGGGAAATTTGATTCAGGAAAGAGATGGGTCAAATATGGCTTCCTGGCCTTAGATCCTTGATACAGAGTGCTCCTGAGCAGTGCACGGATTTAGAGAGGGTTTGCCTTTAATCAACCCTGGATGCTCCCAGGCTAACTCAAGGCATAGAGAAGACACCAACCAAATAAAGGTTTCATTTTCTTTGCTTTTTCTTGGCTTCTTTTCAACAAGTATTCTCTTATCTAGGTCGTACTGAGAGGACTAACTCCCTGGAGTCTGTAAGACTGGCATTCTGCATTCTCCAGCTCTCTGTCCCACTTCAGGTGCTCCTAGAGCTCTATCTCTTGGGGCTGAAGTGACGGCCCTTGAGGCCCTGGATAGTTAGGGTGTCAGTCCTTGGAATCAACCTCTGACTACCCTGGCCAGCTAGTTGGGCATTCACCCTGATTCACTTGTTCCCATCTTTCCACACACCCACATGAGTACACACTCATATGGGTGTGAGTACACACTCCCACTATATGAGTACATATTCCACTAAGGAAGACTGTGTCCTAAAGGTCAGACAGGAGGAGAAATTCTTATGCTACAAAGAGGTACAAGCTTTCTGCTCTAGTTCTTTAAAGACCACTGTAATTCTCCTGCAAAGGAGCAAGGCAGCTCCGCAGAAGTATGGCATGGTAGGCTTCAGTCCTGAAATCAACAGTAGAGTTTTAATTACTCTCTTGCAAAGTACCCATATGTACCTACTGCCCATCCAACCATGTATTCCTGATTCTCAGTTTAGAAAATCACATCTAATCGACTACCCTTTAGGGGGGAGCTTATGTCCAGAGGGTATGCCTAGAATCCCACAGGCCCATGGAAGGCAGAACATTCGCATCAACCCGTCCCTTGTGTAGAGGTCAAAAGCTGGAGAGGAGCCACAGAGCACCATCACCATAGGTGAGGGAGGTCTCCCTGTGAGTTCCCTTCCCTTGCTGGGCTGCCCCTTTAAGCAGGACACCGCAGATGCTCAGCTGTCCTGCTTGCAGTCTGGAGCTCTAGTGCTATCCTATTGATAATGTTCTTCCTTCTGCTTTCTTCCGTGGGAAAGTCTGCCAAGGCCTGTGATTTGTGCCACTTCTGTTTGCAGGCCATCAATTCTCCTTGCCTCACAAACGGTATTTTATCTCTTTCTGTCCAGTAGCCTGAGTTCCTGAGAGCGAACAAGTGAGGGACACACCGGCCTCTCATGACTTATGTGAAATCAGAGTGAGTTCTTATCACGGTGAGTCATTAGTGCTTCCGTCTTCTCCCTTCTGTATCCTCTTCCCTCTTCTGCCTGCAGACTGAGCTGGGTTTTTTCAAAGTTATGAAAGTCACATGCCATAGGCCTTTGTGCATATTTTGTCAAATAACCCCAATTATTCTCTTCCCCTCTTTCTTTCTCTCCCCACTCCCTCATCTTTTCCTCTTCCTCCATACATGTGTGCATTTTCCTCTGAATGAGTATGCACATGTGTATATCTTCATGCATGTATAGACACACTTGGGTCATCATCTTTGTTTATGGTTTTTACCTATGATTATATCTACTTATGTTTATAACTGTCGTCTCTGAGGAAGCATCCTACGTAACTGTATGGGTTGTCAATAAATGCAGGGAACAACAGCATTGTTCAATTTTGGTGTGTTTATATGGAGAGAATGGTTGTTAAAAATATCCATTCTATAACAAAAAGATAAACCTGATTTCTAGCCATTCAACCTTGTAATAGGTTAAATGATAACAAACCGTTCATTGATTTTTTTTTTAAGAGTAATAAACAGAAACATGTACCAATTGAAAGGGCCAGGCAATTCAATTATAATTAGAAAAACAAAAAGTGATGAGCCTGAACAATGCTGCCTTAGTTTTTGGAATAAGTATTGGGATAAATACACATAACAATGCAGTGTTTGTTTTCTCATTACTAAAGGCACCAACACTATCACCTCATTTGTGAAAGCCAAACCCAGTGGAAAGAAGTACAAAACTCAGAAGATAGGTTTGACAGACATACTTAAAAAAATACACATAAATGGACCCAAATAGAACCAAAATATATAGCAGAAAAACATTTGAGTCAATTTATATTCACTACTCTGCTGATTAATGTACCAGTCCATGCATCCATCTGTCCGTCCATCCATCCATCCATTATCCACCCACTGACTCAACAAATATGTTTTGAGTTCTTACTAGGCTTTAGGTACTGTGTTATTAATATATACTACAGGTATATATTAATACCTAGATGCAAATGGCTCCAATGAAAATAACAATTCTTTTCTACTTTTAGCAATCGTTGGCTCAACTTTCCCTGTGTGGCTAGAAGGAGAAATACTTAAACAGCTGAAGACAGACAAGGACATGCCAACATACCTTTTGTAGCCAGGCGAACGCAGTTGATTTTGGTCTCCTGTGAACAACAAAAGTGAGGTTCCAGTTAATTGGTTGCAGGTTTGATTTGTTATATAAAGAAAAAAATATCAATATGTATTTTAATTATAATTTTAAATCTGTCTTTTCCATTTCTTCTCCCAGTGGAATCACCTTTTAATCCTATTTTTTCATTTCTTTTCGGGCTAGGTACATACTTGGTTCCTTTCACTTCTTGGCTCTGATCACCTCATAAGCTTCTTCCCCAGACAGAACCACTTATAAACAGATCAGATGCTGCTACTGCCTAGCACAGGACAACTTTAACAGTGACGCTAAGTGGGTATACTGGGGCATGAGTTAGAAGATGGCACCAGGACCATCCTTGGGAACCTATAAAAGAATAATGCATCTATCAGCACAGACTGAAACAGACACTTGGCAATAGCTCAGTCAATAAGAACGTGTAAGAATCAAACTGCAAAGCTCATGTTCAAAGAGTCACTTTGGTCTCCAGGTCTTTGGTGAACCTCACGGTTTTCATGGATACTGTAAGTGTATGCTTACGTGGCATACACTATCTAATTATTGTTGGCCGTTCCCCAAGCGGACAAAATCCATAAACTTGTAATGTTACTGGGCATGCAGTTGAGTTACAGAAGAGTGTGCTTAGAAGGAGAATCATTTTAGCCAGCTTTATTGGGATCGTCTCCCAGAAGGCCCTAGAGCCAGTTGAAAATTCCAGTTGACTAAGCTCTACCTCCAGCAACAGTCTCAATGTAGTGTAGCAACGAAAATAAAAGGAAAAAAAATGAAAGTGTGTGATTGTCAAGAATCACAATGTGTGTCTTGCTACTGCTTACTCATAAGAAATCACTGCATCTTGAAGGCACTTGGGTTAGTCAGGTGTATGAGGGTTCCTGGACCCAATTCTGTTGTGTGTGTGGTGGTGGTGGAGGGGGTTCCTCCCCTTCCACAATACCAAGCAACCCTCAGATACCAGCAGGGTATCTGAGAATTCAACTCAGGTCTGACACTGTCTACCTGGAGATGGCATCAGATTCCATAGGTTAAGGATTCAGTTCTATAAGACCATCCCGTACCTTCCCACTTCGGATGCCAGGTACCAGCCTCAGGCTGTTATCTGTGCTTTTGACCTCCCAGCTACAGATTGGAGGTTCCAATTTCTAGAGCAGCTCACAGAACTCAAAGAAACATGTCAGTAGATCACCAGTTTCTTGTAAAAGGATGTAACTCAGGAACAGCCAGATAGAAGAGATGAATAGGGTGAGGCATGTGGGGAGGGGTGCAGAACCTCCATGCCTTTTCCAGAAGTGCTTCTCTCCCCAATCTCCATGTGGTCACCTACCCAGGAGCTCTCTAAGCCCAGTCCTTCTGGATTTTTATGGAGGCTCCACTGCATGGCCATTATTGACTAAGTCATCGGCTATTGGCTGATTCAACCTCTAGCCCTTCACCTCTCCCCAGAGGTCCAATAGGCTGGGGGTGGAGTGAGACTGTGGGACCTGGGACTAAATGTTCCAACCCTCTAATTAGGAATTGATCCTCCTGGCAACCAGCTTCTTCCTTAGGTGGGGTCCAAAAGTCACCCTCATTAACATAGCAAAATACACGTTTAGGGCCACTGACACTTAGGAAATTCCAAGGGTTTAGGAAGCTGTGAGCCAGAAACCATGGACAAAGACCAAATACACATGAGAAATATACTTTTGGTCATCTAAATGACCAAAAATTTATTTCTAAGAAATCACAATATTGCATCAGGGTTATGCAGAAGTATAAAACCCATGAATTTCAGCAGCTAAAAACAGTAAAGGTGTATTTCCCACTCTAACAGGTCCACTATAGGTACATGTCCGGGTCTGAAGTGGGATAGTGGTGGTGGTTGGGAAATACTGTCATCACTGTAGTCACTCAGAGACCAAGGCTGGTACCTCTATTTAAATTCAATTTAGTTAACATACAGTATATTATTAGTTTTAGGGATAGAATTTAGTGATTCATCAGTTGCAGAAACACCCAGTGCTCCTTACATCAAGTGCCTCCCTTAATGCCCATCATCCAATTACCCCTTCCCCACCCCATTTCCACTCCAGCAACCCTCAGTTTGTTTCCTATAGCTAAGAGTCTCTTCTGGTTTTTATCTTATTTTATTTCTCCTTTCCTTCCCCTCTGTTCATCTGGTGTGTTTCTTAAATTCCACATGAGTGAAATCATATGGTATTTGTCTTTCTCTGACTGACTTATTTCACTTAGCAGAATACCCTCTAGTTCCATCCACATCATTGCAAATGGCAAGATTTCATTCTTTTTGATGGCCGAGTAAAATTCCATTATATGTATGTATATATGTGTGTGTGTCACATCTTCTTTATCCATTCATCTCTCAATGGATATCTGGACTCTTTCCATAGTTTGGCTACTATGGACATTGCTGCTACAAACATTGGGGTGCATGTACCCCTTTGAATCTATATTTTTGTATCCTTTGGATAAATACCTAGTAGTACAATTGCTGGGTTATAGGATAGTTCTATTTTTAACTTTTTGAGAAACTTCCATACTGTTTTCCAGAGTAGTTGCACCAGTTTTTATTCCCATCAAGAGTATAAGAGGGCTCCCCTTTCTCTGCATGATCACCAACATCTGTTGTTTCCTGAATTGTTAATTTTAGCCATTCTGACTGGTGTGAGGTGATATTTCATTGTGGTTTTGATTTGAATTTCCCTGATGCTGGTGATATTGAGTATTTTTTCACGTGTCTGTTAGCCATTTGTATGTCTTCTTTGGAAAAATATTTGTTCATGTCTACCTCCATTTTAACACAAGGCTTCATGGTTCACTGAGGCAAGAGCAAAGAATGCTGGAGTTGGGCACTCACAAGCAAATGTTTCGTATCAGAAGCTACACTTACTTGACTCTGTATCAAAAAGCTACACTTGCTTGACCCAAGTCCTATGGCCATGCCTAACTTAAGAGAGGTAGGGAAATGGAGTCCTCCATGCACGTAGAAATAGAGAAGAAATGGTAATGTCTACAGCAGAGTCTGTTTTCTCTAGGCACACTTCTGAATGCTAGAAAAATGTCACTTTAAGTATGACTCCCCAGTGGTCTTGATTCTATTCTTCACACCACAGAAAGTCTTCCCTTGCTTGTGTACAAAAGATGTCTGGATATAAAAAAATGGTTCTCATGTCCATTAATGCTCTTCAACAATTCCTCAGATGATAAGAGTTCAAGTCCTTTGAACCAATATTGCTACTCATCCTGGGACATTCTGCAGTTTTATCCCTCTTACTGAGATGGAACTAGAATAGGAAGCAGCAGTTTAAATGTGGTCTTGTCAATATATGATTATTTAGATTATCACTATTTTCTATTTTCCTTAGTTATACTGGGCTTCTATTAACACAGCCAATATACCAATATCTCAGTTTTTCACTGATCACGATGAATGTGCTGTCAACCTTCTCCCAATCAAAAATAAATAAATAAATAGAAAGAAAGAAAGAAAAGAAAAAGAATGAAGGAAAGAAATCTGCCTGTTTCTACATACATAAATGTGGCTGTATTTCTCAAATCCAAGTAAAGAGTCATATACTGATTTCCCTTATTGACTTCCATCTTGTTTGATCTGGTTGCTACAGCTTGTCATCATATTCTCCACCATATATAACTTTTTGAACACATTTTTCTATAATTTTATCCAAATCATTAATATAAGTGGTAACCTGGAAAATGCCATTGATAAAGATTTGTGACAGGGACTAGAATCTGCTTTCCAGGTTGGCATTCATTGCTCATCAGAATTTTTGGTTGGTTGTCTAACTATTCATTTCCTCAACTGCTTATGCACTTGGATTCTCCTGCTGTGTTTTCCCACCAAAAGAGCTTGAGAATAGGGTCAAACTCACTTCAGGTACTCAGACTCTGTCTACTGCATTTCCCCACTCTATCAGTCTAAGAACTCTCTCAAAGAAAGAAGGTTGGGTTGACATGACTTGTTTTTTAGGACAAGTGTTTCTCTTTCTTTCTTTTTTTAATGCTGAAAGTGTTCTTTTTCAAAAATAAACAATTACCTTATTAAACAACTGGAAAACGTAGAAATGTTAAAAGAATATCACACAGTATGATTCAAATTTATGAAGTATTCATTTAGGTGTTCATATGGTATTTCAAGTAAACTATATTTCAAGAAAAAAAATTTTTTTAAAGTATTTGTTTGTTTGTTTTTTAAAGAGAGGGAGAGGGGATGGGAGGGGCAGGAGAGAGAGAATCTTTTTTTTTTTTTAAGATTTTTTTTCTTTTATTTGTTAGAGAGAGAGCGAGCGAGCACAGGCCGACAGAGTGGCAGGCAGAGGCAGAGGGAGAAGCAGGCTTCCCGCCAAGCAAGGAGCCTGATGTGGGACTCAATCCCAGGACGCTGGGATCATGACCTGAGCCGAAGGCAGCCGCTTAACCAACTGAGCCACCCAGGCGTCCCAAGAAAAAAAATTTTTAAGGAGAATATCCAGAAGACAGAAAGAAGGAAAAATTACATAAAACATATAAAAACAAGGTATAAAGAGAGTTTGTGTATTCGGCATTTTTCAATTTTTTTTGAGTGAGGCTTGAATGACTATGTATTTCCCCCTTAGGACCATCTTTGCTGTATCCCATAGGTTTTGGACCAATGTGTCTTCATTATCATTGGTTTCCATGAATTGTTTAAGTTCTTCTTTGATTTCCTGGTTGAGCCAAACATTCTTGAGCAGGATGGTCTTTAGCTTCCAAGTGTTTGAATTCCTTCCAAACTTTTGCTTGTGATTGAGTTCCAGCTTCAAAGCATTGTGGTCTGAGAATATGCAGGGAATGATCTCAATCTTTTGGAATCAGTTGAGACCTGATTCGTGACCCAGTATGTGGTCTGTTCTGGAGAAAGTTCCACAAAAAGGAGAATATCAGACTAATATCCCTGATGAATATGGATGCCAAAATTCTCAACAAGATTCTAGTTAATAGGATGCAACAGTACATTAAAAAGATTATCTACCATGACCAGGTGGGATTTATCCCTGGGATGAAAGGGTGGTTCAACATTCACATATCAATCAGTGTGATAGAACAAATCAATAAGAGAAGAGAGAAGAACCATATGGTTCTCTCAATTGATGCAGAAAAAGCATTTGACAAAATACAGCATCCTTTCCTGATTAAAACTCTTCAAAGTATAGAGACAGAGGGAACATTCTTCAACTTCATAAAATCTATCTATGAAAAACCCACAGAGAATATCATTCTCAATGGGGAAAAACTGAGAGCCTTCCCACTGAGATCAGAAAACGACAAGGATGATCACTCATGCCACTGTTGTTCAACATAATACTAGAAGTCCTAACAACAGCAATCAGACGACAAAAAGAAATAAAAGGTATTCAAATTGGCAAAGAAGAAGTCAAACTCTCCCTCTTTGCAGATGACATGATCCTTTATGTTGAAAACACAAAAGACTCCACCTCCACATTACTAGAACTCATATAGCACTTCACTAATGTGGCGAGATACGAAATCAATGCACAGAAATCAGTTGCTTTCTTATACACTCACAACGAAACTGTAGAAAGGACAATTAGAGAATCGATTCCATTTACAAAAGCACCAAAAAACATAAGATACCTTGGAATAAACCTAACCAAGAGGTAAGGGATATATACCCGAGGAACTACAGAACGCTCATGAAAGAAACTGAAGATGACAGAAAAAGATGGAAAAACATTCCATGTTCACGGATCAGAAGAATAAACATTGTTAAAAGGTCTGTGCTGCCCAGAGCAATCTATACTTTCAATGCCATCCTGATCAAAATACGCGGCATTTCTCAAACTGCTGGAATAAACAATCCTAAAATTTGTATGGAACCAGAAAATACCCCAAATTGCTAAGGAAATGTTGAAGAAGAAAAACAGAGCTGGGTGCATCACATTGCCTGATTTCAAGCTTTATTACAAAGCTGTGATCACCAAGACAATATGGTACTGGCACAAAAACAGACACATAGACCAATGGAACAGAATAGAGAGCCAAGATATGGACCCTCAACTCTATGGTCAAATAATCTTTGACAAAGCAGGAAAAAATATTCAGTGGAAAAAAGACAGTCTCTTCAATAAATTGTGCTGGGAATATTGGACAGCTATATGTAGAAGAATGAAACTCGACCATTCTCTTACACATTACACAAAGATAAACTCAAAATGGATCAAAGACCTCAACGTGAGACAGGAATCCATCAGAATCCTAGAGGAAAACATAGGCAGTAACCTCTTCAATATCAGCCACAGCAACTTCTTTCAAGACACATCTCCAAAGGCAAAGGAAACAAAAGCAAAAATGAACTTTTGGGACTTCATCAAGATCAAAAGCTTCTGCACAGCAAAGGAAACAGTCAACAAAACAAAGAGGCAACCCATGGAATGGGAGAAGATATTTGCAAATGACACTACAGACAAGGGCTGTACAAAGGGCTGATATCCAAAATCTATAAAGAACTCCTCAAACTCAACACACACAAAACAGATAATCACATCAAAAAATGGGCAAAAGACATGAACAGATACTTCTCCAAAGAAGATAAACAAATGGCTAACAAACACATGAAAAAATGTTCATCATCATTAGCCATCAGGGAGTTTCAAATCAAAACCACATTGAGATATCACCTTATACCAGTTATAATGGCCAAAATTAACAAGACAGTAAACAGCAAGTGTTAGAGAGGATGTGGAGTAAGGGGAACCCTCTTACACTGTTGGTGGGAATGCAAATTGGTGTAGCCACTTTGGAGAACAGTGTGGAGATTCCTTAAGAAATTAAAAATAGAGCTACCCTATGACCCAGCAATTGCATTACTGGGTATTTACCCCAAAGATACAGATGTAGTGAAAAGAAGGGCCATCTGTACCCCAATGTTCATAGCAGCAATGACCACAGTCGCCAAACTGTGGAAAGAGCCAAGAGCCCTTCAACAGACAAATGGATAAAGAAGATGTGGTCCATATATACAATGGAGTATTAAGCCTCCATCAGAGTGATGATGAATCGTGGAACACTGAAAAAAATAAATAAAATTCAAAATGTAAGTAAAAAAATACTAAAATAAAATAAAATAATTTGTGAAGGAAATATACTGAACCATAAGAACTGTTACATGGCTCATTTGAAGTGCAGCATACATAGAGACAAGTCTACTAACCTTAACTACAGTTTGCTAAATTTTTCACAAAGTAAGCACCCACCTATCACCAGTACCCCAGATGAAAATGCCAAACATTACCAGCACTTTAGAAGTACCTTCTTGCCCTCTCTGGGTCACTTCATCCCTGCAATGGTGAACACTAACCTGCCTTCCATTTTAAGATTTTATTTATTTGTTCAAGAGGAAGAGAGAGAGCTGCAGGGGGAGGAGGGGATGAGCAGAGGGAGAGGGACAAGCAGACTCCCTGCTGAGCATGGAGCCTGACATGGGGCTCGATACCAAGACCCTAAGATCACAACCTGTGCCAAAACCAAGAGTCAAAAGCCCAATTGACTGAGCCACCCAGGTGCCCCTATATTAACCTGCCTTATGTAATAGTGTTCTCTCTCCCTCTCTCTCTTTTTTAGAAGATTTATTTTATTTAGAGAAAGAGAGAGAGAGAGAGAGGACATGTGTAGTAGGGGAGCAGAGGAAGAAGGAGAGAGAAACACAAGCAGACTCCATGCTGCAGTCCGATGCAGGGCTTGATCTCATGACCATGAGATCAGACCTGAGCTGAAAACAAGAGTCAGATGCTCACCTGTGCCACCCTGGTGACCCAGGAATGTTCTCTTTAAAATGTGTTACATTAAAGGGAATGTGGGTAGCCGCAATTGTTTGTTCTATTGCCTTCTGTCCCTTGTTGAGTCATTCGTAAGAACTTTCTAATTCTGAGAATTACCTTCCCTTCCACAATTGCATTCATGACTGTGAGCCATTTCCAACACACCCTCCTCCACCCCACATCCATTAAAAGCTGTTTTCTATAATCTGGAGTGCATGTCTCATTATGCTTAACTCTCCCTGGCTCTCACAAACATGATGTTGACATGTTTGCTTTCTCCCAAGCTCCCGACACCTTTAATTCCATAGACAATTTGTCTTTGTTGGTTAGAATTAGATACAAAATAACAAAGTCCTAAGTCACTCTGTTGACCTTCTGCATGACTGAACTGTTAACAAGCAAGTCAGGAAGGTGATAGATATGCTGCATCTCAACATATGGGAAGTCTGGCCAGTGCACATATACCCAAAGTCCCCAGTCAGTTCAATAAACAGAAAATGAGTACTTTTTTTGTGTCAAGATTATATAAAGCTTTCAGAAAGGGAGAAACATTTGGTATATTTTCTATCTCCATTATTATATCCTGCTTCTATATCTGTAATATATCCTGGGACAGTACAATAATTTCATCTCCCCATCCTAACTTCACTCAACTCACACTTCCCACTTGAGATTTGTGTACCTGGACACGGATTTGTCCCACATTGGGACAGAATATAATTCCCTAATTGTTTTGATTCTGTTGAGACCTAGTCCTACTCAAGCTCTGCCAGTGCTGGGCAATATTGAGCAAGTCACCACCACTTTTTATTGCTTAATTTTCCCATCAATTGAATAAGAGAGAAAAGGGTGGAGAAGGCCAATTTGCTACAGTGGGCAGAGTGTTCTGTTTGCTTCAAGTTCGCTAAATGTGAGGTCTGGTTTCAGCTACTGGCAGTCCTCCTGCTCTTTCAGTACTCTGTTCTCTTGACACCACTCCATATCACCATACTCCTCCCCACAACATGTAGCTTACTAAAAATAAGACAACCCCCTGGGGAAAAAAAACACCTTTCATCTACCTTATTTCCCAGAATGCCATACGTCTACACCTACTTACCTACTCATGGCCTCCATTTCAAGACTAGATCAAATCTGATCCAGCCAGCCAGCCGGCCAGCCTTCACTACCTAAGAAATTAAAGAGTGTCTCTCTAATTCAGAGACTTATAGCATAGTGTCCAAGGCATCAAATATTACTATCCAAATGGGCTTAGGTTAAGTTACACTACTACCCTGACCAAGAAGTCATAGATAACTGGGTAGTGCATATAATTCTTATTCTATTGCCCCATTAGACTGCCCTAGGTAATAGAGTGGGGAATTAGGCCTGACCCCAGTTTTCAAATAATTTCCCCAGTTACCCTAACTCATGCCTTTGTCTTCTTTAAGACTGAGTCACCCTTGTAAATATGATGAAAGTTAGTCCTGATACCATAGTTTAGTTTGCTGAGTTGCTTTGGCTCCTCCTTTAATACCTCTAAGTCTTGGCTGGGGCTCCAACAGCCCACTTAACCCTTTATTCATCTGGTCAACCAAACAACATATATTTATCGATATGATCACTATTAATTATATTGATGATTACTTAATGATCAATATATGCCAGGCATTGTGCTGGTATTAAAGTATTACAGAATTACAGCATGGGCAAAACAGACATGGTCCATGTCCTTATGGAGCTATGTACACATTATTTTCAAATGTTTGTGACAAACATTAGGTAACTATTCTCACAAATAAGTATCTAATAACAAGTTGTAGTAAACCTACTGTGAGGAAGAAGTACTCGGTTCTATGTATGTGTATCAAGATGACATGAGGTGTGGATGGGAAGGAAGACATTTGCCTTGAGCAAAGACCATTTGACCTGTGACCTGGAAGATCAGTAGGAGGTAATTATAAGAAGTGTCAAAAACAGTGTGTCTTGGACTCAGGAACAGACATGCAAAGACCCTGAAGTGAGAAAATGCATGGTGTAGTTGAAGGTGTAAAGAAGTCTGGAAGGTTACATCATAACGAAATATTTAAAGAATGATATGAGATGAAGCTAGAGACAGAAGCCTGGTAGAGCCTTTTAGACTGTAGAGTTTCAGTCTATATGTTAAGAACAACAGGAAACAATCAAAGAGTTATGAACAGGAACAATAAAGTTTCCAGATTTACATTTTTTTTAAATGTAGAGACTGTTATATAGAGAACAGACTTATGGTATAGGAAAAACTAGTCAGTAGGAAGAGGGTAATGGTGTAGTCTAGCCTAGAGATGGTGATGGCCAAAAGAGTGGCTGCAGAAATCCTGTTTCAACCTCCCCCACCCTAGAAAGGCATATTTTGGCTCTGTCTGGCCTTAGAGACATCGCAGTACCTCACCCCACCCAATGCTTATGACTCTGTATGGCTTCTGGTACAGACACCTACTGGGTTCTCAATCTAATCTCTCTGCACCCCAATTCTACTTGACTCTCTTCTAAAAATCCACAAAGTACACAACCTTAGCATAATTAAAATAAAGAGAATCCTCAAAACTTCATAATCTCTGTTAGTAAACACACACACACACACACACACACAACAGAATAAAATATTTCTAAGTTTTTCAGTGCAAGGTTTTGTGGACAGCAAGGTCCATACAGGAAAGCAACTTGAAAGAGAAGAGATGTAAGCCAGCAGAGGGTGTAATATTGATCTGAAATGGTTTTAGAGTGGAAGGGGTTGGGGTGATGTGTCAGCCTAGTGATGGGCATTAAGGAGGGCATGTATTGCATGGAGCACTGTGTGTTACACACAAACAATGAGTCATGGAACACTACATCAAAAGCTAATGATCTAATGATGTGACTAACATAACATTATAAAAAATAAAATGATCATTAGCAAGAATGAGTTCATATGTAGGAAAAACCTGAAAATGCTGGTAGATTAAGACAATGAATAGAGAGAAAAAACTTGAAAGCATACTAATTCAAGGGGTAACCTTAAATAGGTATCACTTATGGAGGAAATAAGGTAAAAATAAGGGGAAATTGTCCTTGGGAGATTGGAGGAGGAAAAGGAAAAGAGGCAGAAGGAATTTTAAGATCCCATAAGTCAAAAGAGAAAAACAGCAGCAACAATGAGTCCAAGAACATGCAAATACCCATCCACCATCTTACACAAAACTTAGTTATCCATTAAAAAACTGTACTTCGGGACGCCTGGGTGGCTCAGTTGGTGAAGCAGCTGCCTTCGGCTCAGGTCATGATCCCAGCGTCCTGGGATCAAGTCCCACATTGGGCTCCTTGCTTGGCAGGGAGCCTGCTTCTCCCTCTGCCTGCCACTCTGTCTGCCTGTGCTCGCTCTCTAACAAATAAATAAATAAAATCTCTATAAAAGGTTTAAAAAAAAAAACAAAAAAAAACTGTACTTCACTATTGTATCAGAATACTGTGTTTTTAAACTAGAAATATTGTAAGCCACCTTAAATCTACAATAGGAATAAAAGAAAGGAGTCAAATACTTTCTAAAAATATAAATATGTATATTTATAAATATAAACATATGTTTATATTTATAAATATATACATATAAAATATATATATATAAATATATAAATATGAAGAAATACTTTACAAAAGAAAGGAGTCAAACTACTATATGAAGAAAATGGAGGGGTGTCTGGGTGGCTCAAGTGATTAAGTGTCTGCCTTCAGCTCAGGTCAGGATTTCAGGGTCCTGGGTTTGAGCCCTGAATTGGGCTTCCTGCTCAGCGGGGAGCCTGCTTCTCCCTCTCCTTCTACCTGCTGCTCCTCCTGCTGTGCTCTATCAAATAAATAAATCTTAAAAGAAAATGGAAAATAAAAATCAAAACATCCTAAGTGATGAAAATCCATCCCCCAAACAAGACAAAAACAATTGCACACTAGAAAAAAATGATAAACAACACTCCAAATCGAATTAAATTTCCTCAAACAACTTTGAATTAGAAATGCAAAGATTAAAAACTGAAGTGTTTAAAACAAATCAGCACAAAAAGAGAGAGTAGATTGAACTCAGGAAAATAAGAAAAAAGGCCAAAGCACTTCAGAAATGAAGTTTAAATAATAAGGTGTCCAAAGTAAAATTTTAAGAAGGGGCACTTAAAGAAGGGGAAAAACAACCAAAAGAAAGAAAATGAAATAAATAAAAGAGCCAGGGTCAGTGAAAGGGTGACTTAAAGAGAAGACAAAGTGGATCCAATATATGTATACTTGAAATCCCTAAGAAGACAAGTTGAACAATTTGATAGGCAATGATTTAGAACAATAATCCAAGGAAAATTTCTAGAATTAAAAGATAACCTGAGCCTACATATTGAAAGGACTCAAAGACCCGAAAGATCTATTACAAGATCCTAATAAAACAATTCAACTTAAAAAAAAAGAAAACAGTCCTCAAGGACTCCAGGCAAAGAAATCAAGTAATTCACAAGGGCAAGAGATGTCATGAGATATCTCCAAAGAAACATACGAGGCCAGGAAATATGGGGCAGCATTTTCAAGAAACTCAAAGAAAAAAATTATGAACCAAGGATTTTATAATTAGCCAGGCATGTTCTGAATGTCAAAGCTATAGAAAAAAATAACTTTCAACATTCAATAACTCAATGAATGCCACACTCATGAGTCTTTCTTGAGGTATATATCAGAGGATAAGTTTCACTTAACAAAGAATTTACTGAAGAAATTTCAGCAAAAGGGCTGATATATATTTAACTGTCTAAGACTAAAACAAGGTCTCTACCTAGATATAACACAGAAATGTTATATTTTGACAATGCAGAAATAATGCAAGAAAAAGTGAAAAAGAAAAAATAAAGAAAGAGGAGAGTAAGATAAACTCATTGATTTTTCTGCAGGAACTAGGTGAAAGTCAATGGACCCATCAAAAACTTACAAGCCAGTGATGTTTGCAAGATGGCAGAATAAGAATTTCTAGTACTCATCCTTCTACAGAAATACAATTTTGACAACCACACATGGAGAAGAGTACCTCTGGAGTACCTTCGTGGGAGCTCAGAAGTCCAGCAGAGGGGTCCCAGTACCCTACCAGAGCAAAAAGTCTGAGAACAAATGCAATGAAGAGGGTTAGAGGAGCAGTCTCACTTTATTCATGTCACCTGTCCCCCAGAGTGGCACAGCCCAATGCCAAGAGAGACCCCATCTGCCCATGATTTCCTCTCCTGGGGCTATATGAGAGCACAGTGAATGCCTGGCTTCCTCAGTTGGCAAGATGCTGCCCAAGAGACCCACTCTTTTCTTGTCCCAACCGGAACACTAAGAGGATAAGCATGGCTAAATAGTTTGAGGGGCATTAGAAGTAGGGAAAAGAAAAATGTGGTATATATAGGAGTATGGACTATTATTGACCCTTTAAAAAGACAGACATCCTGCCATTTGCAACAACATGGATGAACCTGGAGGACATTATGCAAAGTGAAATAAGCCAGGCAGAGGAAAACAAATACTGTGTGATCTCACTTATATGTGGAATTAAGAAAAACTGAAGTTTAAAAGCAGAAGGAGGAATGGTGTTTTTAAGGGGCTACAGAGCAGGGAAGATGCTGGTCCAAGAGTTATGCAGGATTCCTAAGTTTTGGAGATCTGTATAATACTGTATTTTATACTTGAAACTTGCTTAGAGAGTAGATCTTAAATGTTCTCACCACACACAATGTGAGGTGATGGGTGTGTTAGTCAGCTTGACTGTGGTAATCATTTCACAATGTACATGTGTCTCAAAATATCACATTGTACATCTTAAATGTATACCACTTTTATTTTTTGATTACACCTTAATAATTCTGGGAAGAAATGTTGACAAACCAGACAGTAAAGGTTAGCTACAAAAAGAGGACTGAAGAATTACAATGATAACTACCAGAAAAGAAGTACAAATCTTTCTGAATATCAAAAAATATTTTAGCACAAAAGAACAAGGAAAACACATATAAATAATGATATAAAGAATGGGTGATAGAGTTGAGACCAAACATGTCAGTCATGTCAACAAATGTGAATGGTTTTAACTCACATAATTAAAATGAAAGGGATTTCAAACTGTTTCATAAAGCAAGACCCAACTATCTGCTATAGATAAAGGTCACACCTAAAACAAAGTGATTCAGAAAAGCAACAATAAAAGAATGGGAGAAATTATACAAATAAAAAAAGCAATAAGAGCAATCCTGGTATCAGACAGATGAGAATACAATTTAAAAAGCACTGAATATAACAAAGGACACTTTCTAATGCTTAAACCCACAATTAATGAGAAATGCAACAGGTATGAACATCTCTGCACCAAAACCACAATAATCACCTTTATGAAGTAGAAACTCTAAAAGATGCAAGAATAATAGGCTATTGTCAGTATAAGACAAATCAAGTGGGAAAAAAAGATAGGCATAGACACAGAAATGCTAAAATAAGCAAACCTAGTGGATGTGTATCAAACCCTACAGCCTGATAATAGAAAACTTCTCCTTATGGTTTTATGAGACAGGCACAAAAATTGACCATATATTAGCTAATTAAGAAAACATCACTATGTTCCATAAAGTAGAACTATTATCAATATTCTATGATTACAATGTAATAAAATTAGAAATTATTAAGAATATTAAAACACCAAACAGGTCCTTCCACCTCAAAAGCTCCAAAATAATTTCTTTTGACTATCTCCTGGGTGAACAGGGCATTAAAATATAAGGAAAACTCTGCATGTCAGAATCTATGAAAAACATTTATAGCAGCCATAAAATGAAAGAACGAAAAAATTAAGTTTCCAGCACAAAAATCTAGGAAAGGAATAAAAAAAATGCACCAGGGGCGCCTGGGTGGCTCAGTGGGTTAAAGCCACTGCCTTCGGCTCGGGTCGTGATCCCAGGGTCGTGGGATCGAGCCCCGCATCAGGCTCTCTGCTCTGCGGACAGCCTGCTTCCTCCTCTCTCTCTGCTTCTCTGTCTACTTGTGATCTCTGTCTATCAAATAAATAAATAAAAATCTTTAAAAAAATGCACCAAAAAGAATACAAAAGGGAATAATAAAGGCAAAAAAAGAAATTATTGAAGAGAAAAATTGTAGAACAAAGGGAAAGAGGGAGAAAGCACCATTATACAAATAAGAAACAACAAGGGGGGAATAACCATTGAAAAAGACAAAATTTGTAAAAATGTGACTATTCTTCAGATGTCTGGAAATAATTTTGAAAAGCTAAATGAAATTGATAAATGCCTAGGAAAAATGGGTCCTATTAGAAATAAAAACTTATACCATAGTCCACAGAAGAAAAAAAGAAATATGTCAGGGACTATTCCATAAAAAACACACTGCTCCCAGATGTCTTCACAGGGGATGGTGACCAGACCATTAAAGAGAAGATGGTACTAACATATATTGTTCTACAACATGGAGAATAAGGGAAAACTTGCTCATTGCTTTATGAAACCAGCATAACATTGACACATAAACTTGGTAAAGACAATACCAAAGAAGGGGAAATTATAGACCAATTTTATTTTTGAATGTGTGAGACTCTTAAAGTGTTAGTGAACAGAATTCAACGCTGTATTGAGAAAAATAAAATGCCATGGACAAGTGGAATGTATTCTAGAAGTGGAAGGTCGGTTCACTGTGAAGAAACCCATTCATATAATATATATACCATATTAATATATCAAAGAAGAAAATCATTATCTCTAATGTAGAAAAAGCATTTGATGCAATTCAACATTTAGTTCTAATTTAAAAACATACTCAAGAAAATAGGAATTGATGAAGACTTTCATAATATGATGAAAAAAAAATCTTGGTCCTAAAATCAGCATCCTAGTTAATGGGGATTTAGTGAAGGCATTCCCACTACGATCAAGATCAAGAGTAGAATGTTCTCTATCTCCCTTACTAGTTTACATCATACAGGAAGTATTAGCCAGTACAACTGGATAAAAGAAATCAATCAGAGGCATACACACAGGAAAATAAACTTAAAAAAAAAGATTTATTTATTTATTTTTGAGAAAGAGTGTGCCTGAGTTGGGGGAAGGCAGTGGGGTGGGGTTAGAGGGAGAAAAATAGACTCCCTGCTGAGCAAAGAGCCCAAGGAGGCAGGGCGAGATCTCTCCAACCTGAGATCATGAGCTGAGCCAAAATCAAGAGACCCATGCTTAACTGACTGAGCCACCCATGTGTCCCTTGAAAATAAACTTTAAAATATTTCTGTTTGCAAATGACATGATGGTGTAGAGAATATTTACGTGAACAGTATCCATATATAAAACTGATAATCGGTTAGAGGATATCATGCCAGCAAATCCCATTTACAATAACAAAGATTAAACAGTTGGCAATAAACTTAGCAAGAAGTACACAAACCTATATATGAATAAAGTTTTATACCACCCCTGAAAAACAAGCAGACTCAAACAAATAGAAAGCTATGCTCTGTTCTCAGTTAGGACACTTTAACATCTTTAAAGATGTCACTTCAGGGACGTCTGGGTGGCTCAGTTGGTTAAGCAGCTGCCTTCGGCTCAGGTCATGATCCCAGCGTCCTGGGATCGAGTCCCACATCAGGCTCCTTGCTCGGCGGGGAGCCTGCTTCTCCCTCTGCCTCTGCCTGCCACTCTGTCTGCCTGTGCTCACTCTCTCTCTCTAACAATAAATAAATAAATAAATAAATAAAGAAAGAAAGAAAGAAAGAAAGAAAGAAAGAAAGAAAGATGTCATTTCACCCTAATTCATTTATAAATGGAAGGAAAACCCAGTAAAATTACTAATAGGATTTTTATGGAAGTGGAGAAGTGACACTAAGACTTACATGAAAAAATGAACATGCAAGAAGAAGCAGAAAATCAGTGAAAGAGAAAAATCTGGGCAGGAAGACTGGCTCTATTATGTATTAAAACATAAAAATCTCTGTAATTTTAACTATGTCGTACTAGTGTATAAATAGGCAAATACGCCAGTGGAACAGAATGCAAAATCCAGAAAAAGACCCAAGAACACATGAAAATTTAAAATACAAGAAAAGGGGTATCTCAAATATTGGGGCAAAAATGGACTTATAAATAAGTGATACTAGGACAACTAAATAGGCATCTGGGGAAAAAGAAATTAAACCTATACTTCACACCATATGCAAAAATAAACACCAAACATCAGAAAGCTAAAATGTAAAGAAATGAAAGTATACAAGCATTAGAAGCAAATGTGTGAATTTCTTTATAAACCTGGTGTAAGAAAAGGTTTATCACTACGACTCAAAGTTTGGATTCAATAAAAGAAAACAAATTGATGCATTTGACTACATATTTTGGGGGGTGTGTATGGCAAAAACACTTATAAGCAGAGTCAAAAGATAAATAACTGGGGAAAACTGTAACATATATCACAGATAAAGAATTAATATCTCTTATACATAAATAGCCCTTAGAAATTAAGTGGGGGGGGGGTGGGTGGGTGGTAAAAAGCCTGATAGAAAACCAGGCAAAAGACATAAGGAGAAGGAGTGCTTGGTTGGCTCCATCCATAGAGCATGCAATCTTGATCTCAGGGTCATGGTTTCAAGCCCTGTGATGGGGGCACAGTTCACTTTTTGAAAATGAAATATAAGGAATTAAGAAAGTCAAATGTCTCCTAAATATAAGAAAATATATTTTAAAATATATGTTAACCTCACTTATAATAAGAGAAAGGAAATTAAAACTATATTGAGATAATTTTTTTCTTTTAAAATTGAGGTATTAATGACATACAACATTATATTGGTTTCAGGTATATGACATAGTGATTCAACATTTGTTTATATTATGAAATGATCACCACAGGAAGTCTAGTTACCAACTAAGTTGACACAATATTACTGACTATATTCCCCATGTTATATATTACCCTATGACTTATTTATTCTATAACTGGAGGTTGGTATCCTTGATCCCTTTCAATCATTTTGCTACCCCACAAACCCCTTCCTTCTGGGAATCACCAATCTGTTCTCTGTATCTATGAGTCTGGGTTTTATTTTGTCTGTTTGCTTTGTTTTCCAGATTCCACATGTAAGGTGAAGTCATACGGTATATGTCTTTCTCTGACTTATTTCACTCAACATAATATCCTCAAGATCTATCCATGTTGTCACAAAGAGCAAGATTTCATTCTTTTTTTTAAGGTTGAGAAGTGTTCCATTGTGTGTGTATATATACACCTTACATTAAATATATACACACCACATCTTCTTTATCTGGTCACCCATTGTGGACATTTGGGTTGTTTCCATCAAAAATATATGCACTCCTACATTTGTTGAAACATTATTTATAACAACCAAGATAAAGTTTCTTATGTATAACTTTCAAGACACACTTCCAACAATATAGAAATATATAGTCACACACTCCTTTATTACAATGTTTGCAATTGAAAAATACTGGAAACATCAATATGTCCATACATGAGAGTAACTGAATAAACTAATATAGATCTACACCATGAAATACTATGCAACTCTAAAAAAGAATGAGGAAGACCTCTATGAACTAATATAAAGTGATTTCCAGGCATTCATGGTATGTCACCTTTTCTATAAGAAGGGGAAATAAGATATGTATGAATTTATTAATTTTTTTCCAACAACTTACAAGAAACTAATGACATTGGTTTCCCACAGGGGAGGTGGGAATAGGATACAAAGAAATGGTATGTACCTTTCTGCATACACTTCTTTTGTACAGCTTACACCTTTGAAACCATGCTGTAACATTTTACATATTAAAAAAAAAAAAGCAGTAAGAATGGGTAAAGGGAACCCAAAGTGAGTAACAAAGATAACCCAAATAACACACTGAATCATTTCATCCTCAGGGCCTTTACATTGTCGTTCCTTCTGCGTGGAATACCTTGCAATCTTCATGTCCCCATCTTTTGAGTTCTGTTACCTGTCACTTCTTCAAGATGCCTGCCCCGATGGTTCCACTCAATTGTCACATCATGAGACTCTTTTCTATTCTCACCCATCACTTGACAAAATGATTTGGGGATTTACTATTTGTCAACTTTCTATGCTCCCCTCCAGGTGTAAAGACCACGGAGGCAAGAGACTTGCTCATTCTTTTCACTGATGGCACAGTATCTGGCACATAGTAAGCACACCATGAAAAATGGGTGGTGTTAGACATTCAAGTTCTAGTTTTGTTTTTCATCAGTTAAGTGACCTTGAGTAAAACTCCCGGACAAATTCCTTGGGTAAATTCCTTAATCTTCCCGAGTTATAGTGTCCTCATCTACAGAATGGTAGCAGAATCCAATGCACATCTCACTGGGTTGAACAAAATTTTGAATGCACAAGTGCCTGAAGATGCAAAGAAGTATATGTACATGACTTTATTTTTTTTAAGATTTTATTTATTATTTGAGAGAGACACACACAGTGATAGAGGGAACACAAGCAGGGGGTGTGGGAGAGGGAGTAGCAGGCTTCCCTCTGAGCAGGGAGCCAGATTCGGGGCTAGAACCCAGGACCCTAGGATCATCACCTGAGCGGAAGGCAGACGCTTAACAACTGAGACACCCAGGTGCCTCAACATGACTTTATTATTGAAATAAATTGATATTGGGATTATTGACAAGATCTTTTCCCCTGTCTGCAAGAGAATACATTCTAAGCTTTTTACCAGGGCATGCACGATCCTCCCATCCCCCATTATCTGCCCCATGTCTCCCTCTGGACTTCCATCTATTATCTCAAAAACAGTCTTGTCAAATATCCCCAAATCATGGAATAATACAACTTGAGTCTCTGCTCAGGTGCTCCCTTCGCAGGACACAGTCAGTCCTCTGACCTATTGTCTGCATGAGAAATATTCACTTATCTTCCATACTCTTCTGAAATACCATTTTTTCCATGAAACTTTTCCTCAACATCTTCTCATCCCCTCCATTTCCAGGCTACCAATTGTATACTGGGTACTCCACCAATGAGATGCCTGATATGGTTTATTGTACATGTTTGTTTCCAGGACTGTCTTTTCCATTGTACTATGGGTTCTCTGAGGGCAGTGACTGTAGATTATTTACCTGTGTATGCCTCCATTGACTCAGAGCAAGCCCTTAATAAATGATTGTTGGATTTTTATCATCATCATCATCATCAGAGAGACAGGTGTAGCCCTTTCACCAGAGACTGGGGACTCCCAGGTCTAAACCAACCTAAGCCAGGGCTGTCCTTCATGCCTCCCTGCATAGCTCTTATCTGACCTTAATGATCACTGCTCTCAGTGAGAGATCCTTTGAGCTGTAATTACTAATTGATGTTTGTAAAGTCTTTGAAATTCTCAGGTGACAGATGTAATCAAAGGCCAATTTATTATGATAATTGTTATTAGTACAGCTCCTCATTATTTGTTGATGTTAACGGCAGGGCCAGCAGGTGTTTCAAGATTGAGCAGGGGATTGAGGCTGGCCATACATGGGAGGAGAAAGAGATACATGTGGATGTGTGGGGCATTTGAGGTCTTTTAGGGACCCCTGCTGGTTTCAGTCTAGCCAGATTCTACTTTGTGGGGTTATGAGTCAGCATGAAGCAAGGCACTAAATGTACAAGGCTGCCTGATGGCATTTTTACATGCAAAGGTTCAAACCTAGCTCAGCCTCTTGCTTCTGGAATGTGCTTTGGCACATTCTGAGTCTTGGCTTGCTCATCTGTTAAATGAAGATACATACAGTATCAATTTACACTTGCTGTGTAATTGTGCAATTTACACTTGCTTGAGGCATGTAAGAATGGATATGGGAAGACCAATTAGGAGGCAGGTTTCCTAGGCAAGAGATGATGATATTCAGGACTAAGATGGTGACAGTGGAAATAAGAAGAGTATATGGACTGAAGAAAATTTCAGAGTGCAGAACCAGCAGGATTTGGTGACAACAGATATAGAAAGTGAGGTGTCATGGGCAACCCAGACTTCTAAAATAGGAAAGACCCAGGGACCTTTATGGAGGGGAGGAATGAACAATTCAGCTTTTAAGAAGTTGTTGTTTACTACTTCTGTCAGTCTCTTATCGCTTTGGTTTATGTGAATCTCATCAACTCTGTAGCCTGATCAACTGAATTAATGAATTTGCAAACTTGGGGGCCATGATATAAAAGTTGGAATATGACCAACGTTCAGTTTCCAGGAAGGGCCTGCAGAAGTGCCCACTTGTTTCTCTGTAAGTACATTCGCAAGTTCCCTTTGAAGTCTCATACTTCCATTCTCCCTGATGCATCGAGTGTGCCAACTGGAGTCTCTGCACACTTTGGACCTCACTGATTTTGTTTCTCTTCCTTGAATTGCCCCCACCCCAAACCCTGTTCACTAGTTTATTCAAATCTGATTTTAAAAGTCTGTGTACCCACTGATTTTTACAAATATTCTATTAACTTATTTGAGAGAGAGATTGAGAGTTAGAAGGAAAGAGAGAGAGAATCTGAAGCAGACTCTGCACTGAACACAAAGTCTGACAAGGGGCTCGATCCCACAATTGTTGAGATCATGACCTGAGCTGAAACCGAGAGTTGGTCATGTAACCGAGCCACCCAGGTGCCCCTGTGCACCCAGTGATTTTGCTTTTTCTTTCCTTAGCATACTTCCACACTCTACCTCATATATATCACCTGTGATATTCTGAAAATGATAGCTGAAATTGTTTGTTGCATACCAAGCACCATGAGAGGCATCTTTAATGCATCTTACTTAATATTTATAGATCTTTTTTATAAAGTTGATTCTATGGGATTCAACATTTTCCAAATGAGAAAGTGATTAAGAAAGTCTAAATTACTTTCCTAAGGTCACATGGATGGCCAGTACCAATCTGTGCAAAAGACCCCATATTAGGCATATTCATCAATAATGCTTACAGAAAAGAAACTTTGATATCCAATAATCTTATTTAATAGGATCAATTAATGGAATGATATTATACAGCATAAGAAACAGTAAGTGTAAATGGAGCCATTAAATTCCAGCTTAAGTTTAAGGCAAGATGGCAGAGGAATTTAGGAGACCTAAATATCATTGGGTCCCAGGAATTCAGCAAGTTATCAAACCATTCTAAACACCTACAAACAACAGAAGATTGAAGATTGAAGAGCAGAAATTCTAGGAACAGAAAAGTAACCACTTTCTGGAAGGTAGGACGTGCAAAGAATGAATCTGAGATGATATATGGGAAAAGAGAGAGCGGGGGTAGGGGGCAGCTCCAGGAAGCAGTCGAGCACAAAATCAGAACTTCTAGAAGTCTGATCCACTGAGGGACGTCAATCCAGAGGCTAAGTTGGGGAGAGGGGGTGTGGAGCCCTTGGGGGACAGTATGGTCTCAGGACCCATGGGGTCCCAGAAAGACCAGAGGTGTCCAAGTGTGGCAGAGCTCCCAGGTATCAGAGCACGGGAGCTGGCTGCAGAGACGGAGCCAAGGCATGCACTCACAGCTCAGGGTTACCTTAAAGCATGATCTGAGACACAGTGGGCCACTGCTCTTCAAGCAGGGACCCAACAAGTGGGAGATCCAGGGAGGCTTACCTTTCTCCCCTGGGAGGAGCTGTGAGGCAGGAATCTGCTAGGTTTGGAGACTCCAAATGGGGCTGTGTGCCTGAGAGAGAAACGTTCAGTCACAGGCCACATGAGCTCAGAGCGCAGCTGGAGACAAGGGAGACGGGAGAGACTGAGCACTTTTCTCCGAAGGTGCACTGAGCAGTGGGGCCCTGAGCTCTTGGCTCCTCTGGGCTGGAGAGTGGGAGGCCACCATTTTCATTCCTGTCCTCCACAACTCTATGGAAAGTGATCAGGGAACAAAAGCTCTGAGAGTGGACCTGAGCAGATAACTTAACCTGTCCTCTGGCAAGGGCGGTGCAGTTCTGCCTCTGGCAAAAACATTTAAGAATCATGGCAAGAGGTCCCTCCCACAGAAGATCAACAAGAACATCCAGCCAAGACTGAGTTCACTGGTCAATGAGAACTGCGGAACTCCAGAGATAGGGAATGCAACACATAGAATTCACGGCTTTTTTCCCATTAGTCTTTAATCTTTCAAAGTAAAATTTTTTAAATTTTATTTTTTTCTAATTCTATTTTTAAGAAATTATTCCTCTTTCCTATTTTAACCTTTTAAAACTATTTTATCTTAGTAATACCTTTTTGAAAAATCTGTTTAAATTTTCATTGTTATAGTCATAGTCTATCCATTCATTGTATTTAACCTTATTTTTTGTATACATATAGGTTTTTCTTTCTTTAGAATTTTGGGATACAGTTTCTTCTAACAGGTCAAAATATACCCTAAATCTAGTGCATGGCTTTGTTCTAGTTTCAAGCCTGATCACATTCTTTCCTCTTTTTTTTTTCCATTTGTTCAACCAACTTCCTATCAATTCCTTTTTTAGAACATTTTAAAATTTTCATCTTTACAGTCATAATCCATTCCTTCATCGTGCTTACCTTTATTTGTGTGTGTGTGTGTATGTATGTATATATATACATATATAGATGTATACATATATATGGTTTTCTTTATTTAACATTCAGGAGCCAGTTTCTTCTAACAGACCAAAATACTCCCCCCAAAATCAAGTGTGCGGTTCTGTTCTATCCACCCGGCTAAATTATAAAAAAAATATATATATATATATATATATATTTTTTTTTTTTTTTCTCCTCTCTTCTCCCCCCAGTTTTGAGTCTCTTCTGATTTGGTTGGTGTATATTTTTCTGGGGTTGTTGCTACCCTTTTAGTATTTTGTTCTCTCTTTCATCTATTCTTATCTGGATAAAATGACAAGGCGAAAAAACTCATCTCAAAAACAACAACAAAAAAAATATAAGAGGAAGTCCTGAGGCTAGGGACCTAATCAATATGGACATTAGTAAGATGTCAGAACTAGAGTTCAGGATGATAATTACCAAGGTGTTGGCTGGGCTCAAAAAAACTATTAAAGATACTAGGGAATCCATTCTGGAGAAATAAAATCCCTTTCTGAGAAATAAAAGAACTAAAATCTAACCAAGTTGAAGTAAAAAAAAATCTATTAATGAGATGCAATAAAAAAATGGAGGCTCTTACTGCTAGGATAAATGAGGCAGAAGAGAGTATTAGTGATATAGAAGACCAAATGATGGAGAATAAAGAAGATCAGAAAAAGAGAGATAAACAACTACTAGAACATGAGGGGAGAATTTGAGAGATAAGTGATACCAAGGACAAAACAACATTAGAATAATTGGGATCCCAGAAGAAGAAGAAAGAGAGAGGGGGGCAGAAGGTATATTGGAGCAAATTATAGCAGAGAACTTCCCTAATTTGGTGAAGGAAACAAGCATAAAAATCCAGGAGGCACAGAGAACCCCCCCAAAATCAATAAAAATAGGTCAAAACACTGTCATCTAATAGTAAAACTTACAAGTCGCAGTGACAAAGAGAAAATCCTGAAAGAAGATCAGGAGAAGAGGTCTGTAACATACTATGTTTGAAATATTAGATTGGCAGCAGACCTATCCACAGAGACCTGGTAGTCCAGAAAGGACTGGCATGATATATTCCAAGCACTAAACGAGAAAAGTATGCAGCCAAGAATACTATATCCAGCTAGGCTGTCATTGAAAATAGGAGAGATAAAAAGCCTCCAGGAAAAACAAACCTAAAAGAATTTGCAAACACCAAACCAACCCTATAGGAAATATTGAAAGGGGTCCTCTAAACAAAGAGAGAGCCTAAAAGTAACAGACCAGAGAGTAACAGAGACAATATACAGTAACAGTCACCTTACAGGCAATACAATGGCACGAAATTAATATCTTCCAATAGTTAGCCTGAATGTAAATGGGCTAAATGCCCCAATCAAAAGACACAGGGTATCAGACCCATCGATATGCTGTCTACAAGAAACTCATTTTAGACCCAAAGACACCTCCAGATTTAAAGAGAGGGGGTGGAAAACAACTTACCATGTTAATGGATAAAGAAATCTGGGGTGGCAATCCTTGTACCAGATATATTAGACTTTAAGCCAAAGACTATAATAAGAGATGAGGAAGGACAATATAATCATACTTAAAGGGTCTGTCCAGCAAGATCTAACAATTTTAGATATCTATGCCCCTAACATGGGAGCAGCCAATTATATAAACCAATTAATAACAAAATCAAATAAACACATCAACAATAATACAATAATAGTAGGAGACTTTAACACACCCCCTCACTGAAATGGACAGATCATCTAAGCAAAAAATCAACAAGGAAATAAAGGCTTTAAAAGACCCACTGGACCAGATGGACATCACAGATATATCCAGAGCATTCCTTTCCAAAGCAACAGAATACACATGTATTCTTCTCTAGTGCACATGGAACATTTCCAGAATAGATCACGTCCTGGATTACAAATCAGGTCTCAACTGGTACCAAAAGACTGGGATCATTCCCTGCATATTTTCAGACCACAATGCTTTGGAACAAGAACTCAACCACAAGAGGAAAGTTGGAAAGAACTCAAATACATGGAGGCTAAAGAGCATCCTACTAAAGAATGAATGGGTCAATCAGGAAATGAACGAATTGAAAAAAATTCATGGAAACAAATGAAAATGAAAACACACAGTTCAAAATCTTTGGGACACCATAAAGACAGTCCTGAGGGAAAGTATATAGCAATACAAGCCTTTCTCAAGAAACAAGAACGGTCTCAAAGGAGCTAGAAAAAGAATAGCAAAGAAATCCTAAACCCAGCAGGAGAAGAAAAATAATAAAGATCAGAGTAGAAATCAATGAAATAGAAACCAAAAAACAGTAGAACAGATCAATGAAACTAGGAGCTGGTTCTTTGAAAGAATTAATAAGACTGATAAACGCCTTGCCAGATTTATCAAAAAGAAAAGGGAAAGGACCCAAATTAATAAAATCACGAGTAAAAGAGGAGAGATCACAACCAATACCAAAGAAATACAAACAATTATAAGAACATATTATGAGCAAATATACTAGCAAATTTGACAATCTGGAAGAAATGGATGTATTCCTAGAGACATATAAACTACCAAAACTGAACCAGGAAGAAATCGAAAACCTGAACAAACCCATAACCAGTAAAGAGATTGAAGCAATCATCAAAAATCTCCCAAGAAACAAGAGCCCAGGGCCAGACGGCTTCCCAGGGGAATTCTACCAAATATATATATTTAAGATTTTATTTATTCATTTGGCAGAAATCACAAATAGGCAGAGAGTCAAGGCAGAGAGAGAGAGATAGAGATAGAGATAGAGAGAGAGAGAGAGAGGAAGCAGGCTCTCCACTGAGCAGAGAGCCTGATGTAGGGCTCAATCCCAGGACCCTGGGATCATGACCCAAGCCGAAGGCAGAGGCTTTAACCCACTGAGCCACCAGACGTCCCTCTACCAAATATTTAAAGAAGAATTAATACCTATTCTCCTGAAACTGTTCCAAAAATAGAAATGGAAGGAAAACTTCCATACTCATTTTATGAGGTCACCATTACCTGATCTCAAAGCCAGACAAAGACTCCATCAAAAAGGAGAATTACAGACCAACACCCCTGATGAACATGGATGCAAAAATTCTCACCAAAATACTAGTCAATAGGATCCAACAGTACATTAAAAAGGATTATTCACCATGACTAAGTGGGATTTATTCCTGGGCTGCAAGGTTGGTTCAACATCCACAAATAAATCAATGGGATATACCACATTAATAAAAGAAAGAACAAGAACCATATGCTACTCTCAATATTTGCTGAAAAAGCATTTGACCAATGAAACATACTTTCTTGATCAAAACTCTTCACAGTATAGGGATAGAGGGCCCATACCTCAATATCATAAAAGCCATCTATGAAAAACCCACAGTGAATATCATTCTCAATGGGGAGCTTTTCCGCTAAGGTTAGGAACACGGCAGGGTTGTTCAATATCACCACTGCTATTCAACATAGTACCAGAAGTCCTAGCCTCAGCAATCAGAAAACAAAAAGAAATAAAAGGCATCTGAATCAGCAAAGAAGAAGTCAAACTCTCACACATTGCAGATGATATGATACTTTACGTGAAAACCCAAAAAACTCCACTCCAAAACTGCTAGAACTCATACAGGAATTTAGTAAAGTGTCAGGATATAAAAATCAATGCACAGAAATCAGTTGCATTGCTATACACCAACAGCAAGACAGAAGAAAGAGAAATTAAGGAGTCAATCCCATTTATAATGGCACATATAAGATACCTAGGAATAAACCTAAACAAAGAGGCAAAGAATCTGTGTTCAGAAAACTGTAAAGCACTCATGAAAGAAACTGAGGAAGACACAAAGAAATGGAAAAATGTTCCATACTCACAGAACAAATATTGGGAAAACAAATATTGTTAATATGTCTATGATACCTAGAGCAATCTACACACTTAATGCAATTCTTATCAAAATACCATCAATTTGTTTCAAAGAAATGGAACAAATAATCCTAAAGTTTATATGGAACCAGAAAAGATCCTGAATAGCCAGAGGAATGTTGAAAAAGAAAACCAAAGTTGGCAACATCATGATTCCAGACTTCAAGCTCTATTACAAAACTGTAATAATCAAGACAGGATGGTACTGGCACAAAAACAGACACATAGATCAATGGAACAGAAGAGAGAGCCCAGAAATGGGCCCTCAACTCTATGGTCAACTAATCTTTGACAAAGCAGGTACGAATGTCCAATGGAAAAAAGACAGTCTCTTCAACAAATGATGTTGGGAAAATTGGACAGCCACATACAGAAGAATGACACTGGACCATTTCCTTACACCACACATGAAATTAGACTCCGAATGGATGAAAGACTTCAATGCAAGACAGGAATCCATCAAAACCCTTGAGGAGAACACAGGCACCAATCTCTTCCATCTCAGCCATGGCAACTTCTTCCTAGAAACATCGCCAAAGGCAAGGGAAGCAAGGGCAAAAATGAACTATTGGGATTTCATCAAGATCAAAAGCTTTTGCACAGCAAAGGAAGCAGTCAACAAAACCAAAAGAAAACTGACAGAATGGGAGAAGATATTTGCAAATGACATATCAGATAAAGGGCTAGTATCCAAAATCTATAAAGAACTTATTAAACTCAACACACAAAGAACAAATAATCCAATAAAAAAATGGGCAGAGGACATGAACAGACATTTCTGCAAAGAAGACATCCAGATGGCCAACAGACACATGAAAAAGTGCTCCATATCACTCGGCATCAGGGAAATACAAATTAAAACCACAGTGAGATGCCACTTCACACCAGTCAGAATGGCTAAAATTAACAAGTCAGGAAATGACAGATGCTGGCGAGGATGAGGAGAAAGGGGGAACCCTCTTACACTGTTGGTGGGAATGCAAGCTGGTGCAGCTACTCTGGAAAACAGTATGGAGGGTCCTCAAAAACTTGAAAATAGAGCTACCCCACGACCCAGCAATTGCACTACTGGTATTTACCCTAAAGACACAAATGTAGTGATCTGAAGGGACATGTTCACCCGAATGTTTATAGCAGCAATGTCCACAATAGCCAAACTATGGAAAGAACCTAGATGTCCATCAACATAAGTGTCTAAAAAAGATGTGATATCTATCTATCTATATCTATCTATCTATCTATCATCTATGTATCTATCATCTATCTATATACATACATACACACAGATACATATGGGAGTACTATGCAGCCATCAGAAATACCCGAAATCTTGCCATTTGCAATAATGTGGATGAAACTAGTGGGTATTATGCTAAGTGAAATAAGTCAATTGGAGAAAGACAATTACCATATGATCTCTCTGATATGCGGAATTTGAGAGGCAGGGTTGGAGGTCGTGGTGGGGGAAGGGAGGGGAAAAATGAAATGAGATGGGACCAGGAAGGGAGACAAACCATAAGCGACTCTTAATCTTAGGAAACAAATTGAGGGTTGCTGGAGGGTGAGGGAGGGGGAATAGGGTGACAGGGTTATGGACATTGGGGAGGGTATGTGCTATGGTGAGTGCTGTGAATTGTGTAAAACTGATGATTCACAGACCTGTACCCCTGAAGCAAATAATATATTATATGTTAATTTAAAAATTCCAGTTTAATACTATATCACAACATTGATGGATAAGGGACCAATGAATTTCTGGAACAGAGATATGATATTGACCAATATCTCCTCAGGGCTCCTTCTATAAGGATGTATATGATAAATCTCCCTTCTAGTGTCACCCATGAAAAGTATGTATGCTTTTTTCTTTCCACTAAGAGAAGCTTTGCAAACCTCCCATACACTCCTTTTTGCTTTTGCTACCAGGAAGCTTAAGAGGTATGGATAATATTCTATCTCATTAACCACCTATATTAGGTCTCTGGTATAATGATAACCTTTCTGCCATTAAGATTCTTGAACTAACTTAAAATTTTAACTAAATATGTATACATATTCATATATATGTGCATATGTATATACACATATATACATATAAATGCACATGATTATATACACATGCCAAAATATTTATGTGTATTATATATATATATATACATGTATGTTGAATTTTCACATGCACAGACACACACACACTCATGTTAGCAATATCCTCATTCAAAAGGTGCTTAGGAATGTGCACAAGGTCACCATACCTATTGTTTATTCCTCACAAAGACCCCAGTGAGCTTGGGAGGGCACAACTCATCCCCATATGACAGATGGGGAAACTGAAGGTTAGCAGGCCAGTATTCAGTTTAGGTAGCTAAAAAACAGCAGAGTCAGCTTTTAAACCAATGGATCCAATATCTAAATTCAGAGGTATCCCAACTTACTCACCATTTGGGGGCCAATTGAGCCAAACTTCATGGGGACCCTTGTCTTTCAAAGGGGCCCAATGGAAGCAGAAACCCCTACTTTATGGAAACTTAGGCTGCTACTTCTATGAACCTTTTTAGGACTCAGGGCTGGAGCCTTCTTCATTGATGCCTCAAGACCCAGGCTGACAAGATTATCAGCTGTCAACATTTGGGTAACCATCATTTCCTTTTCCAAATGAGTCTAAAGTATATTTGCATCAAAAAGGAAAATGTTCTTGGTCCCTTAGGTCTCATACTGTGATAATAAAATCTGTAGGAAATGTAAGTGAGTGGAAAAATAAATAAGCAACTTGGGAAAGCTCACTTTGGTATTTGTACAAGGTGACACTCAGGGAATTTCTCTGTTACTTGGAAAGAGAAGTTTGAGCCCCACTGGCCTTCAATTGAAGTTCAGAACTTTCAAGAGCAGATGCTAAGGCTCACATGGTGGAATAGAGCCCAGAGGTAGGTATGCCCAAGGGGCTGGTTGATACCCAGGATCCAAGGATTGGGAAGGAGGACTAGGTAGGCTGATGGGGCATGAAACCTAGGTTCTGGTGAAAGAACAGAACTGAGAAGAGCATTGACCAGGCCTAAATTCTCCAAAGTGGTTGCAGAAATAGCCTTGGCCAATGGAATGTGAAAGTGCTATGTGTCATTTTGTGTAGAATTTGAGAACTAGTGTTCTATTTGCCATATTACTTTCTCTGCCTTGGTGATTGTGGAAACATATGTCAAGATGGGCCTTCCCTTAGCCTAGGCCTCCAAGTAACTGTGATAAACAGAGTCCTTCTGCTGACCCATTTTGGATACGCAGAAGGAGTGAAAAAAATTCCTTTTTTCTGATAATACACTGGGATTTCATGGTTGTTTGCAACTATAGCATAAATTAGTTTGTCCTAAGTAATATAGGAGTTTCTTGTAAATTCCCTGACAGAACATCTAAGATCTGAGCCTTGAGATACCCTGTGTGATCTTCACTCTAACCCTTTTTGAGCTTGGAACTCCCACATCTCATACCATGGTTTACCTGAGCTTTTCCCACATGACATATGACCAGTCACTGAAGTGGAAATAGAATCAGGAAATGGGATTGGGAGAAGTAAGATTACTCTCCAAAGACAAAATCAATTATGTCACAAGATTCAACAAGAAGAGAGGTCAGGCTTGGACCATATGTGAAACATTAAACTAAGAAAAAGATAGCTTGAAATGGGGTTAGGAAGCAGTTAAGTCATGGGCGAGTCAAGGCAGTCAGCAGCTGCCACACAGACATGGTTCCTGAGGTCAGATAAAGATGCTCCAACTTTCCCTTCCTTCAGGAGAGGAGCTGCAGGAAATCAGCAAAAGGGAAAAGAACAAATATTACAACTGTGACAGATTACTTATATGTATTGTCTCATTTACTCTTCCCAAATTTGGGGGAGGTAGGTCATTAATCACATCATACATCTTGAGATGTTAAGTAACAGCTCATGTTCACATCACTGGAACTGGCGATAATTCAAAGCCAAGTCTGTCTGATGCCTACCTCTCAATTCTTCCCATCCCACCATGCCACAGAGAATCAATCCATGTAAAAACGTTCTTTTAATAGTGCTTGGGCATAACTAAATATAGCTTCCAATATATTCAGAGACACAGAATTCTCTCTAACCCAGCTCTACCTAGATACCCCTAACTGTTATAATGTGATTACACTGCAAACAAGAGGACCCATTCGAAATAGCATCTGGCTTCCGACTGCTCTCAAGAGGTAATTGAGTTCAGGAGCTGGAAGAGAAAGCGAGAGAACAAGAACAATCACCCTTCTACTTCCCACTTCTCTTATTTAGATCACCATTTGGCAGAGGCATCATTCAGGTTAATTGTGGCCCTACATGATGAAAAAGATATGGCAAGGAAAGAGTTTTTCCTGCTACATAAACAGAATATGCACAACAGCCCTGCCCAAGTAGAGGTGGCTTCTGGTGGGTATTTGCATGAATTTGCCACACTTGTTTTGCATCCAACCGTTAATTATGGTCCTTTCAACTTCACAATCATGGCTAATGGTGGTGGGGATGCAGAGAACAGTAGATTCAGCAGACCTCATTCTGGGAAGAGTGGGGGAAAAAAAACAATGCAAAACTGCACCCACCTGCTGTTTACAATTGAGACAGCTACTCTGGGTACCATTTGGAAGATCTGGAGGAAATCAAGGCTGCCCAGGAGCCTGGAGCTTGGGAAATGAGACAGCTGGGGAAAAGTCTTACTATTATGATGGAAGGCAGGTCCTTTAGGGCTCATCTGTCTATGGTGAAAATAGCTCAGAACCACATCTTGTGCTACACTGGATAGAAATTCAGACTGTGCTGACACTTATTTGGTGCCTTTCAGAATTTAAGATCTTTCCTCATTTAATCCTCAAAGTGATTGTGTAAAGTGTATACTACCATTTTGATTTCATAAGTGAGGAAACAGATTCACAGAACACAAGAAACAGTTCATAATCTCATTCATTCATTCATCCAACAATCATCAGGTATCTACTTTGTGTTAAATATTGTACTCAATATGGAGAACATGGCAGCAAACAAAACAGAGCTGCTACCTCCTGGAGCTCTCAGTCTAAAGAGGGAGGCATGTACTGTATAAAAACCAGTAAAATTAAAATATGCTTAGTGTTATTAAGAAAACACATGTTAATGTGTGAGTACTAGCATGGACAGCTCTTAGATAATATGACTGGAAAGTTCCTAGAGGGTGTGTGACATTGAAGATGAGGCCTGAAAAATGAAAAGGCACTAGTTCTAGAAAGAATGAAGAAAAAAAGATACTCAGGTAGAATTACAGCTTGCATAAGCACCCCAAAGAGAGAAAAATACCTTGGAATGTTTGAGAAATAATGTTTTAGAAAATGGTAAGGAGAGGCAGAGTAGTGAAAATGTAGCAGGTGTGGTCTAACTATATCTGTAGCACAAGGCAGGTTCTGGGTACCCCCTTTTAAGGAGGGCATTGGGAAAATGGAGTATGTCTATGAGAGTATAGAATAAATAGGATTAAGGATTTACAGAAAATCATGCCATGTAAGAAACAGAAGCAACTGCATGTTAAAATATCAATAAGAAGTAACTTGGGTGGCCAAACATGGTAGTTGGTACTGTCATATTTTCTCCAATAGGCTGACGTGGGAAAGAAAGATTTGATTTGTTCAAATCAATACAAGTGCCCAAGAGTAGTGAGTTAAGGAGACCAAATTTGGCTTTATAGAAACAAGAAAGTTCTAATAAAGGAGTCAGCTCTTTCCCTCCAGAGAATTACAGTGGTCATGCTGAGGCTCTATAGTGCCCTGCCAAGAATGCTCTATTGGAGATTTCTTTGTTGGTTTCTCCTCTACATTAGATGACACTGCAAAATCATCCAATTCTAAAATGCTATAATAGATCTATAATACAGCTATATCCAAAGCAATGGTTACAATATAGCTGATTCACAATAAGACTGGCACTGAGGATTTAGCACCAAGGACAGAGCACTGAGAGTCAGCACTGTCCTTGTTTTCTTTCTGTAAGAAAACAGTGTGGAGGGGCACCTGGGTGGCTCAGTGGGTTAAAGCCTCTGCCTTCAGCTCAGGTCATGATCCCAGCGTCCTGGGATCGAGCCCCACATCGGGCTCTCTGATCAGCAGGGAACCTGCTTCTCCCTCTCTCTCTCTGCCTGCCTCTCTGCCTACTGTGATCTCTGTCAAATAAATGAATAAAATAAAAAAAAAAAAAGAAAGAAAACCATGTGGAGGTTTCTCAAAAAGTTGGAAATGAGAGACTGTGGACTCTGAGGAACTAATTGAGGGTTTTGGAGGGGAGTGGGAGGTTGGGTGAGCCTGGTGGTAGGTATTTTGGAGGGCACGTATTGCATGGAGCACTGGGTGTGGTGCATACACAATGAATTCCGGAACACTGCAGAGAAATTTAAAAAATAAAAATTTTTTTTAAAAAGTTGGAAATGGAGCTACCCTACGATCCAGCAATTGTACTATTGGGTATCTACCCAAAGATGCAGATGCAGTGAAAAGAAGGCCATGCACCCCAATGTTCATAGCAGCAATGTCCACAATAGTCCCAATGTGGAAAGAGCTAAGATGCTCTTCAACAGACGAATGGATAGAGAAGATGTGGTCCATATATACAACGAAATATTACTCAGCCATCAGAAAGGATGAATACCCAACTTCTGCACCAACATGGATAGGACTGGAGAGATTATGCTAAGTGAAATAAGTCAAAGAGAGAAAGATAATTATCATATGGTTTCACTTATTTGTGGAACATAAGGAATAGCATGGAGGACATTAGGAGAAGGAAGGGGAAAATGAAGGAGGGGAAATTGGAGGGGAAGATGAACCATGAGAGTCTATGGACTCCAAGAAACAAACTGAGAGTTTTAGAGGGGAGGAGGTTGAGGGGACTGGTTAGCCCAGTGATGGGTATTAAGGAGGGCACAGATTGCATGGAGCACTGGGTGTTATATGCAAACAATGAATCCTGGAACACTACATCAAAAATTAATGATGTACTGTATGGTGACTAACATAATTTTAAAAAGGAAGAAAGAGCCAATGGGTAAACGTGATATTACTAATCTGATCAAAATTCCCAATAAAAGTGCCTGTCAACAACTCACACTTCATGAAAATGCGTGCAAGGACTCTGAGCATCATGCCTCATGATGCATATCGTACTTGGGCTCTCCATAGTGTTTATAGGGTTGGATTATAATACTCCACATTTATTTAGATTACTGTAGAGCTTACAAAATGTCCTTATCCTCATCCTATTAATAGTCAACATAGATCTTATATTAACAGTTAGAGTGAACCCACATTTGTAAATCTAATGACTAATTATTTGATACATTATTTTACTTATTTATTTTTAACAACTCCACTACTAGAATGTGAACAGTATGAAGGCAGGGTTTTTTTTTTCTGTTTGGATTACTGTTTTATTCTGGGTACTCAGGAAAATGCCTTTTTTTGACATATAGTATGTGCTTCCTAGATATTTACTTAATATATTTAATTCTTTTTTAGCAGCTTACTTAAAGTCAGAGATACTAGGGTTCTTTTGTGTAGGTAGTCTGATTGTAAAGGCTATTATTATATATTATATATATAATTTATATAGTATACATAAACTACAAAATAAAAATATATTTTATATATAAAAATATATAAACTTAATATAACATATTATATATATATTTATATATTATAAAGGATATTTAGCCACTCTGCTAAACTAACAAACAAAACAAAACAAAACAATCCTTAATATCTATTGAATAAATGTATCTGGACCCTAAAATTTTCTTACCCTGTTTTGACTAAAACTTGCAGATTAGGTTGGGAGTAATACAATTGATTGTATTGTAAATTATTCTACCTGGCCCACAAACACCCTGCAACAAACGGCCATTTTTACTTTCCTTTAATTTGTTTTAATTTAGTATGACTGCCCCATCCTTTGATTTTAATCTGCTAGTGATATAGAAATATCTTGACCCAAGATACTTTTTCTTCTTTTATGAGGGGAACAAAGTACCACTTAAAAAAAAATCAAACCTAATACTTTTGTCTTCTGGCTTGCTTTATAATTGTTGATTTTCATGTTTACTTATAGTTTCATTTGCTTCTCCACCTTTTCTTCATAGACTGTTGTTTTCTGGCTCTTTAAAGGATAGATTGGAAAGCTGCCTTTATGTTTAAAAAACTATACTTTTCAAAAATTCTCAGTATCAAAAACAAGTAGAATTTACTTATTCCATCCTGTCTAATGTGGAGTAATTGGTAGATTTTTATTTACACTCCACTCATCAATCCTCCAACTCCTCCTCAGTTTTTGTTAACATAATAGCAAATTATAGACCCGGATTACCATGTTAATTTTTTACATTATACATTTTCTCCTTAAGTAATTATTTTTATATTAACCTTCTCTTTTTATAACATGTTTATAGCAATAATTTAGCATTAACACTGTGTTGAGTTAGTTTCCATGCTCACTGCAGGTCTTTTCATTCCATATATCTTTGTTCTAGATTTCCTTATTTTGATTCATTGCTTGATCAATTGCTCTTTGAATGATTTATTAGAAGCAGGGCATGTGGGAGCCCCTGGATACTGAGAATGTCTCTCTGATGTATTTGCACAAGAAAAGCAACTTGGCTGATAAAGAATTTGTGGGTTATAACATTTTCTCTTCAAAAATCTCCCAGGCTTAACTGCATTGTCTGCTGCCCTTTCCGAGATGGGGGAATCTGAGAGGGGACCAGGCAGAGATCTGTTAGGCTGAGAATGGCTTTTCTGCTCCTCTGACCCTTTAGCTTAACTCTTTTTTAGTAAATCTTAATACTGAATACAGCAATTTGAAACACAGTGTGTAGCTTTTCCCTTGCCAGAAGAAAAAACACGCTGAATGCCCAGCTCTCAACAGCATTTCTTCTCTGTTCCTGTGAGGCCAATGACACATTCCAGATCCCTGTCATAAGCATGCACCCAGTCCCCTTAATTTCCTTCCTGCAAATCTTAGTTCCAGAACAGGAGTACACATGGTGTGGGATTGAAGGCATAAGTAATCAAACGATCCTTGTTCATCTCAAAGCAATAGTAGAAACTGCTTCCTAGATGAGGTAGCTTTGGGGTAGGGTGACTTTTTTTCCCAAAGGAAAGCTCTGTCTTGAGGAGATAGTCCACTGTGTGATGTTTGGAAAGTGAAACTTCCCACAGTCCTCCACGTCACTTGCTGTTCTACCAAGGGCCAACCATGCTTGCGTTGGGCAAATTCCTCCTGAGGTCCATTTGTAAATTTCTTGGGTTCTACAGACTTGGTCTCTTGCTGGGTCTTATTTTAAGAGTCTTGGTAAGAATGTGACAGAGAGTGAATTGAGTGCAGCTGCTACTCATCTTCACGGCATACAAACCCAAAAGCGTCTCTTGACATGTTGCCAAGAGCTGGGAAAGTCACACCTTCTCAGAGTTGTGCTCCACCAATAAACTGGCCAGTCTGGGACGCAGAGAACCAGGAACAAGATGGGCCCCCAGATGCTTTCTGTTCATCTTTATGTCTTCCTCCTCAATACATCAGAGTGTTTCGTGTAGAGGGAAGACCAGATGGACAGATGGAAGGCAGTCTGGCGGCTTCTCTTTGTAGTTTTAAACTCTCTGTGAGGAACGTTGCTTGAGCAAGTAATAAATGCAGAACTGAAATACCAATGTGGAATTTAAATGGCTATGTGGACATTTAAAATGTTAATTAGTTCCTCAATCCAGGTTTCTCGTAAGGTAATGACTTCCACTGACAGACTAAACTCTTTATCTTGGCCGCTAGAGCCTACAGAAGCTAGTCTCCACATACTTCACCAGATCTTGCTTTTTTGTCTCAGCGTTTCCTTCTCCAGTGAGCTTCCCACTTCTCCAGAAATACTGTGAAACGTGGTACACACCAGTTTCCCCTATGTTACAAAAGCTCTTGGAGTGCACCTACTTTATACCCTTAATATGAATTACACAGCTTAGCATACAGCAGTGTTAGTTATATATTTGTTGAATTAAATACAGCAACCTGAGATATGTCCACAAAAGTATCCTAGATAGAAAATACTTGTGTCATAAGAGGAACTAAAGATACTGAACTTTCAGAAATAAGATCAGATGGTATGTTTGAACAGAGGGGAGGTAGATGGTATGAAAGATCTTTTGGAACTGAAAGAATGCTGCCCAAGAAGGGAATTGCATTGGTTCTCTTGGGACCCAAGAGTCTGGACTAACGGCAATGGGTAGAAGTTATAGTAAGAGACATATTTTAAGCAGCACAATAAAAGGACATCTTAGAGCTATAGCCACCCCCAAAGATCAGTAAAGTTACCATGTAAAGGAATAAGTTCTCTGTCACCAGAGATATTCAAGAATATGCATTAATACCAGTTAAGTGTGATATTGTAAAGTTGATTGTTTTATGTGGAGGGGGTTGGGAAGTAGGTATCTGGTGACCTTTTAGATCTTTTTCCATCCCTGTGCTTTTGTGATGTTATGACTGGCATCCCACCTTGACCAAAGAAATATCTGACATTAAAAAAGGTTACCTTGTCTTTGGGAGAAGAAAACATTTTGTAATGTGGCTACTGGTAATAACAACAGAGTTAACATTCACTGATTAACTACAACATGTTTAGTTCATTCTTAAATAATAAATCGATAGGTATTATTCTGTAGGTGAGGAGATTGATCTTCAGGTAGGCATGTGATTTGCCCAGAGGTTATTTGAAAGAACTTTTTATCTTTTATTATTTTTAATGACTGAGCCATCCAGGTGCCCCTCTTTTATTATTTTTAGAGACAGTGTGTACATGCACCTGTGGGTATGTGGTAGGGGAGGTGGGTAGGAGGGGCAGAGGGAGAGGCAGAGATAGAATCCCACCCATGCTCCACACCCAGTATGGGGCTCAATTCCACAACCCTCAGGTCATGACCTGAGCTAAAGTCAAGAGTTGGACACTCAACTGACTGAGCCACCCAGGCACTGCAGACCTTTTAACTTTAAATACTGAGTTCTGTAAATTTTTTCTGTAAAGGGTCATACAGTAAATATTTTAGGCTTTATGTAGCATAACATCTTTGTCTCAACAACTCAACTTGGGACACCTGGGTGGCTCAGTTTGTTAACCATCTGCCTTCAGCTTGGTCATGATCCCAGAGTTCTGCGATCAAGTCACACATCGGGCTCACCCAGTGGAGAGCCTGCTTCTCTCTCTGCCTGCCACTCCTCTGCTTGTGCGCTCTTTCTCTCTGATAAAAAATAAATAAATAAAATCCTTTAAAAAATAAACTACTCAACTATACTGTTATAGCATCAAAGCAGCCTTAGACTATATAAATGAATAGGCATTGCTGTATTAAAAAAAAGTTTACACACACACACACACACACACACACACAGAGGCATGGGGCCGGATTTGATCCCTAGGCCTTAGTTTGTCAAGCTCTGCTCTAAAGCCATGCTACTTTTCATTTGAGAAAAGGAAAATACAAACAAGGCAAGAAATGACCTCCACATGGCCATACTTACTCCATTTGCTTTGCTGAGTGCCTGGAAGTAGATGCTGTAGCTTTTCAGAGGGGAAAGAGGAGGGTTCCAGTATCCATTGTATGTCTTATTGTCACCCACTGTAAATGGCTGGGTGACAGGCAGGTTGGCAGGCTTTAATTCAGCGGCAAAGTAGTGTAGAGAATCAAGGCTGGAGGCATTCCTATAGCTCACAGGCACCGAAAAGCACTCGATGATGTCAGCTGCCCTTCGTGACTTCTGAAGTCGCTCTTCTTTGACAACCAGCTGATAAACACTGGACAGGAAAGAGAGGAAGATGAGCAACTATCTGGAAGGATGAACTTGTTATTTATCACCACTTCTGTCTACAACTAAACCTCCCTCCTAAGATTTAGAACTAATTAACCCACTGCTCTGTAGAAATCTATCTCCACTTAGATGTCCCAAGGCCAGCTCACGCTGAATATATCCAAAAGGCAATATATTCCCAAGCCCAACAAATCTGCCTCCCCCTTCTCCATTTTTTCCTTAGAAAAGGGTAGCATTGCCCATCAAGTGATGAGATCTTGAGTCTGGGGCTCATCCTCAATTCCTACCTCTTTGGATATCACTCTGCCCTTACCATCAAAAAGCCCTGTTGACATCAGCAATCTGTACCTGCCCTTTTCCTTTCTTTCCCTTCACTGAAAATGCTGAGGTTGGGCACTTCCCTACCTCTTACCTGGATTCAATGATTCAACTTGTCTCTTTGCCTCTAACTTATTTATCAACTAGCCAACTCACTGACCTTCCTGAATATAACACTGTCCCTCTTCAAGAACTCTCATAGGCTCTCCATTATCTGAATGATATAATCTAAACTCCTCATCCTGGCACTGGGGACACTTGTCCCTGGCTTCCTGTCTTTTGGAAACTCTTGGGTTAGTCCCCGATTCTAGCTGCTCCAGATCTCCTTCTATTGCACAAACATCCTGTGGATCCCACCCCATGCCATCATCAGTTCATCCTCCACATGCAGTGCCCTCCACTTCTGCTGGAGGAAGCCTTTCCCTAAAGGCTGAGTCTATCATTCATCTCCTCAATGAACTCCATCTAGACCCTCCCAATCTGAATGAGTCTTCCTCCTTAGTTCCTCTACAATCCATTAATGGATATCTTCTTGGGATTACAGTGATATGTACATGGAACTACTGTTTCTCTGGCTAGACAGTGACCTCTTGGACAGTGGGAGTTGTGGTTTAGTTATCTCTGCATCACTCCCTCTACCATACACTGCTGAGTAGGCTGCCTGATACCCATACAGTGATCAGTGAATACTTGTTCAAGTGAACCAAGCTAAACTGAGCTAAAACCGAAAGTAGGCATGAAACCAAATATGACTGAATACAGAATCCCTAATTAAGATAAACAGTAAATACTCTGAATTCCTGTCTAGTGATCTTGTGCCATTCCTTTCAACTCAGAAGTAAGTAAGGAGTGCTCGCAGCACATATACTAAAATTGGAAGTAAGGAGGTGCTAGTGTGTGAAGAGATGACCAAGCCTTTACTCAACACCAGCTATATGCCAAATGTGTAGGCTTTTTAAATAAAAGTTATCTTAATGTTTGCACATTTGGATAGCATTTTACTACCTCCTTGAATGTGTACAATTTGTACTTCTCTTGAAAAGTGCTTTTTTTTTCTTGCTTAAACAACAAACATTTATTTTCTCACAGTTTTGCAGGATATAAGTCCAAGATCACAGTGTCAACAGGGATGGTTTCAAGAAGTGCTTTTTTAAAAAAATATATTTTATTTATTTATCTGAGAGAGAGAAGAAGAAGAAGACTACCCACTGAGCAGAGACCCTGATGCAGGGCTCAATCCCAGGACCCTGAGATCATGACCAGAGCCAAAAGCAGATGCTTAACCAACTGGACCACCAAGATGCCCCGAATGAATGTTCCTCTTTTAGAAGAACTTTATTGCATAGATCTCTGGGAATCATGCCCTAAGACAAAAGATCAATTTCCCAAAGAGTGCCCCCAGGAAACTTTTGTGAATTAATGAGGTGATTGCAGCAGTGGCCCCAAACCAATCATTTAAAGATGACATAGTGAGGTAGCACATGGTTTATGAAGAAAGAATGTGGTAAGGGCTACCATCTTTCAATCAGGCTGTCCATCTAGAGCTATCTGGTTAAGAAGCACAACTTGGGCAAAGACAGAGGCACAGGACGATTTGAATAAAAAATAGAAGGATACAGAGGGACAGACCCAAGGAAACATGCCACACTCAACATGGCAAGTCTTCTCCTGAATCTCCTTAAGCATGGGGATCATCAGTAATGCAAATGGGAAAGAAACATATGAATGTCTGCCACACTTAGAATGTGGTATCCGAGTTGAGGTGAGCAATGGCTCAACAAGCATATGTACTGTTTGATGGGCGCATCTGAATGAGAGCTCAGTGTCCCAGAAGGCATGTGAGTGGCATGTGAGTGAATGTAACCCATCTTTCTGGGAATGCAGACTACATCTGAGTGTGAACAATGTCCAAATGAGCATCTGTAGGACTTGGGTGTCTAAAAACTGAGAAAACATATATACTTTTGGAATGAGTGGGTATGATATCCAGGTGACTCTCACCTAGGTGTGTGCACACCTAAATGTGTATGACATCAGAGTCTGTATATGTGTTTGTGACATCATCTATATATGTTCATAAAACTGAAGTCAATAAACACCTAAATTAAATTAGGGCTTCGGTGCTCATTCCCTCCTCCTCAACCCTGGAGTCCTTCTCAATGATACAATCAGTTTGTTTATCAGGACAGCTAAGCTCAAAACAATCTCTGAAAAACTTCACAAAGACCTAAGAACCAAGCCTAGAGATCACAAGGTGAGAGTGCAGGGGTGTCTATAACAGTTTTTGGACCCCCCCAATGGTTTACATGTAATAGCAGTCTTCAGTAAAACTTTGAATCTGGCTAGAGTGTTAAGGACTGCTTGTTGAGGGTTTATATTTCATGGAACTCTAATCTATGAAGGAAAGAGCAAAAGGCAATGAAGAGTGAAGAAGCAACAGTCTCTTGGGTCCACCTGTGAGAGCTTGTAATAGCACCTACAAGACGGAACTGGGCTACGCAGCCTAACCAGACCTACAAGACAGAACCGGGCTCTCCAGCCTATCCAGGCCTCTAAGACGGAACTGGGCTCTTCAACCTATCCAGCCCTACAAGATGGAACTGGGCTCTCCAGCCTATCCAGCCCTCATATCCTCCTGACCAGGTTGGGAAGCATGAACAACCTCATCCCTAGGAACAGGGGTTGCAAAGATCTATGACTCCCTGCTTTCCCTTGAGGCCCAATCTATCCCTAACTACTCTTGGGTTTACCCTGTCCACGTGAGAAGACCTGTTTCCATTTCTTTCTTTCTTTCTTTTTTTTAATTGTGTTCAGTTAGCCAGAATATAGTATATCATAAGTTTCTGATGTAGTGTTCAGTGACTCATTAGTTGCATATAATGCCCAGCACTTATCACGACACGTCTTCCTTAACACTGATCATCTGGTTACCCCATCCCCATATCCCACTCCCCTCTGTAACCAGAAGTTTGTTTCTTAGAGTCTAGAGTCTCTCATGACTTGTCTCCCTTTCTGATTTCTTCCCATTCAGTTTTCCCTCCCTTCCCCTGTGGTCCTCTGCTCTATTCCTTATGTTCCACAAACGAGTGGAACCATATGGTAATTGTCTTTCTCTGCTTAATTTATTTCACTTAGCATAGTTCCCTCCAGCTCCATCCATGTTGATGCAAATGGTGGGTATTCATCCTTTCTGACGGCTGGGTAATATTCCATTGTATATATGGACCACATCTTCTTCATCTATTCATCCGTTGAAGGGCATCTTGTTTCCTTCGACAGTTTGACCACTGTGGACATTGCTGCTATGAACCTTGGGGTGCATGGGCCCCTTCTTTTCACTACATCTGTATCTTTGCAGTAAATGTTTTCATTTCTAAGCCCAAAACTCTCATGCCACTCTTGACTCCTTCTGTCTCCCTTGCCTTCTAAATTGAGAACCCAAGGCCTTGGGAGCTTCACTGGGGATGAACCTCATTCCTGGAATCACTGCCTGTTGTCTTTGGCCCTACAATGATGGAATGGATCAAGAAGAAGCACAAGGCTGGCCTGAGCACTGCCTAGGACTGGCATGATATTCCACAAAAGGCTAGAGATGGAGGCAAAACATGTGTCCAGGGTCCAGCCTGGGATCCTGACACCAATCTAACTATTGACGACTCAACTGCCAATTCAACCACACTCAGCAGCCAGATTCCAGAAGATTTGAGGCTGACAGCAGAATGTCCCATGCTTGTCAAATTGCAGCAAACATAGAAAGCCAGACTTCTCATTTACAGTCCAGTATCTTTTTTTTTCCCCTCTACCTTCCTTCTTTTACTAGAAGCCAACAAAATGTACAAAGGGCCTTCTGAGTATTTTTTGCTTGGCGGCTTGAACTACTTAAATCTTTCCTACCCAGCCCCTTCTGAAATCACAAAGCCTAACAAAGGATATATTTGAGGAAGGGCGTGTTAAACTGTGCTGTCAACATACAGTTCACATACCATTGGGATGAACATGCCAAAGTATAGCCAGAAACACCCTCAGAGGCAAATCTGCAACCTCAGCCAGAAAACTATAAACCATTCGGTCATAAAAATCTTTCTGCCAGCGGATCCAGCCTCTCTCCAAGATCAGGAAACTCTCATGAAGGAGGAGGAAGGAGGAGAGGGCACACGCAAGTTATGCAACTGTCCTTCCCCACTTTAGGACGTGGGGGCAGGGTGGCTGGGCGGGGACAAGATAGTTTCTTTTTGTTGTTTCTTTATTCTGATCATAATTCTTTTGGAAATATACCTATGTAAGCTCTTTTCAGCATGCTGATAATGATAAAATCATACCTAAATGAGAAGAACTCTCCAAAAGTCACCTCAAGTGCAAAAGAAGTCATTACAATAAACTATTCAGGAGCATTTGTGAAGAGAAAGGATTTTTTTTTTTTAAAGTAGAAAAATCCTGATAGTATAAGAGGATCTTAAGATGCTCACCTCACAACATATAGCATTTATGCACACATTTCCCCCTCCTGGGACACCCCCTCTACCTCTCCCAATGAGAAGATGGATATTTGTGACCATATTTTCTGCATAAGTTCTCCTGAGAGTCTCTTCTTGCAGGACCCTGAAAGCAGCTGTACTTCAACAGGAAAGGTAGAGGGGAGTGTATGCCTTCTTTCATCTCCCTGGCTTTTGCTTCCTCATTGCAGCTCACCTTCAAGGTCCACTGTCGATCCTCGTTGTTACTGTGACTGCCCCTAGCCCTCTCTTCCCGATTGTTCAGATTTAGGCTTGCCTGCAACTTCAACCCTCTAGTTCGTATCTCGTGAGACTAGAACACTCTCCTCATGTCCCAAGATTCCAGCCCATATAGAACAGTTGCTTCAGACACCCTGAAGAGCAAGACACACAGCAATTTCTCTGCAGGTGTTAGAGGACCCTGCCACTGGAGACTCATGCCCCTTCTGATTCCTGAGCCAGCGGTCTGGATGAGAACTCATGCTCCTCTGTGAGGGAGCAGGGGCCTGAGGCATCCGTCAGTCACTAACACATCCTATGCCTCCCCCCACTTTGTGTATCCGGGAAGAGATCTCCAGCTAGGGGCTGTTGTCCGTGCAGAATGCTGAAGTCAGGTGACAGAGAGGAGACTGGTTTGCAGGTGACGATTGCCCAAGTTCATAAAGGGTACATTTGGGCCCATATTCTCCCAGAAATAGGCTTCATAAATTCATACCCATTAGTTGATACTGATATTGTCAATTCAAATCCACTAACACAAGATGCTTCACTCTCCTTCCTGCCTGTTTATCCTTTTTCCTCCAGCAGAAACCCTCCTTTCCAACATGGGCATTGTTTACTCATTTACTCTCACACACAATACACATAAAATCATTTCAGATTTAACTCATCGATACCACAACCAACCTCAATATTTAAAAGTAAAATTCAAGGTTTCTCTACTGTCCTGTTCTAGCTCCTTCCCAAATAATTCAGTCTCAAAGCCATTAGATAGGGCAGAGTGATACAGGCACCCCATTGCTATGGGGGAGGACATGGTGGCCCAATGTAGGGACTGGAAGCCCACCTAAATGTCCCTGAGGCCCATTTGGGTGACATGCAAGGTCAAACTATGTTTGGAATACCATTAAGATTCTAACTGACTTTTGCCCTTTTAGTGCCTTACAAGCATACTGTGGAGTTCTTAAAAAGCTACAAGACTTCAAAACTGCACGAGGCTGGTAGTGCAGATATCTCTTTGAGACAATGATTTCATTTCCTTTGGATATATAACCCAAAGCGAGACTGTTTTATCATAGGGTAATTATATATTTTTTAAATTTTTTGAGGAATTCCACACTGTTTCCCACAATGGTGGTACCACTTTACATTTTTGCCAACAGTGTACAGAGCCCCCTTATCTTTTATGTTTTTTGTTATCTTTTGTGTTTTTGATAACAGGCATTTTAATAGGTATGATGTGATATCTCACTGTGGTTTTGATTTGATTTCCCTGATCATTAGCAGTGTTGAGAACCTTTTCATGTATCTGTTGGCCAACTGAGTGCCTTTTTCTTTTTTTGGGAAAACTGTCTATTCATGTCCTTTTTCTATCTTTAATTAGATTATTTTATTTTTTGCTAGTGAGTTGTAGGATTTCCCTTTATATTTTTAATATTAGTCCCTTAACAGATATGTGGTTTGCAAATGTTACTTCCCATTTTTAAGTCTGCCTTTTTATTTTGTTGATCATTTCTTCTGCAGTGAAAAGTTTTTTTTTTTTTTTAGTTTTATATAGACCTTATTTATTTTTGCTTTTGTTGTGAGTGCTTTTGGTGTCATTTCCATTAACTCATTGCCAATACCAATTTAAGGAATTTTTCCCCTATGTCTTCTTCTAGGACGTTTATGTTTCAGGTCTTAAATTAAGTCTTTAATCCATTTCAAGTTAATTTTTGTGAGTGGTATAAGACAGGGGTCCGGTTTCATCTACTTGCATGTGAATATCCAGTTTTTCCATTGCCATTTATTAAAGAGATTATCTTTTCCCCATTGCATATCCTTGGCTCCCTTGTCAAACAGTAGTTTGACATATATTCATATATGTATATATCCATATATGCATGGATTTACTTCTGGCCTCTTAATTCTGTTCCACTGGTCAATCTGTCCGTTTTTATGCAATTACTTTACTATTTTGATTCCTATTGCTTTGTGATAAAGTTTTGAACCAGGATGTGTGTGGCTTCCAGCTTTGTTCTTCCTTTTCAGGCTTGCTTTGGCTATTTAGAATCTTCTTTGGTTCTATATGAATTTCAGAATTGTTTTTTCTATTTCTATAAAAATGCCACTAGAATCTTGGTAAGGATTACACTGAATCTATAGATGACTTTGGGTTGTATGGATATTTTAACAATATTAATTCTTCTGACTCATAAACACAGGATATATTTCCACTTACTTGCTCTTCTTCAATTTCTTTCATCAGTGTTTTATGATTTTCAGTGTAGTGATCTTTCGTCTCCTTAAATTTATTCCTATTTTATTCTTCTGATGTTATTATAAATAGGATTGTATCCTTTATTTTTCAGATAGTTGTTTGTATAGAGAAATGCAACTAATTTTTATGTTGATTTGCATCCTACAACCTTATTTATTGAATTTTTATTTATCCTTTATGATAATTCTTTTGTTACAAGGTTATTATATGATATATGTTATATATAATATATATCTTATATATCTTACATATAAGATCATGTCATCTGCAAAAAGAGACAATTTTACTTTTTCCTTTCCAATTTGGATACCTTTTATTTCTTTTTATTGTCTGACTACTCTGCCCAGAACTCGACTACTATGTTGAATAGGAGTTGTGAGGGTGAGCACTGTTGTCTTCTTATTTTAGGGGAAAACCTTTCAAATTTCATCACTGAGTAGGTTAGCTGTGGGCTTGTCATGCTATCATGTTGAGGTATGTTCTTTCTATACCTAATTTGCTGACATCTTTTAAAAAACTCATGAATGGCCAATGAATTTTGTAAAATGTTTTTCCTGCATCTACTGAGATGATTGTATGATTTTTACCTTTCCTTCTGATAGAGTGATGGATGTATCACATTTATTAATTTGTGTATGTTGAACCATCCTTGCACCCCAGGAATGAATTCCACTTGATCTTTTTAATGAATTCAGTTAACCAGTATTTTGTTGACACTGTCACTTGTTTTTCAGGTGAGGGCAGAAAATAGTCATTTCAAAATCAGAAGTGTGTTGCTCAAGAACGGTGGTTCCCAACTCTGGCTGTACATTCTAATTCCCCAGAAGACTTTTTAAAAATGCTATTACTTAGCCCCACGTCAGACCAAATCAGAATCTCTAGGGGTGAGGCTATCACATCAGTACTTTTTTAAAAAGGGGTCTCCAGGAGCACTTGGGTGGCTCAGTGGGTTAAGCCTCTGCCTTTGGCCCAGGTCATGATCTCGGGGGTCCTGGGATCAAGCCCCGCTTCGGGCTCTCTGCTTAGTGGGGAGTCTGCTTCTCCCTCTTTCTCTGCCTGCCTCTCTGCCTGCCTCTCTGCCTACTTGTGATCTCTCTCTCTCTGTCAAATAAATTTTTAAAAAAAGGGGGTCTCCAGATGGTCTTAATGTGCAGCTACAAAATCACAAATCTAGATGATTCTGATATTTCCACCTTTACCCTTGCAAGGACATCCCCCTCCAACATTTTTACTTTGTTGAAAATCATTGCTTTGGGTCATTCCAATCTACCATAGCATTCATTCATAATTGCTAGTTTGCTTGAATCATTGTCTATTACACCTGTTGATTTTTTTCTTTTATAGCTTTCATCACAGTTGAAATATGTCTTACCTGGCTATTTCCTTTATTAGCTTACTGCTTGTTCCCTAATAGTCTCTTAACTTCATGAGGTCATGAGGTCTGTGTACTCCTGCATCCCTAGCTTCTAATATCTGTTAAACACATAACAGCTACTCACTAAGTACTTACTAAATAAACAAACTTGGCAAAATTTATAAAATGAATTTCAAATGTTCATGTCAATTTTTTCTCTCTTTCTAAAATTTTATTTATTTGTCTGTTTATTTATTTAGAGAGAGTGTGTGTGAGTGGAAGGGAGAGGAAGAGGGAGAAAATCTCATGCAGACTCTGTGCTAAGAACAAAGCCTGCCATGGGGCTCAATCCCATGACCCTGAGATCATGACTTAATCTTAAGTCAAGAATGGGATGCCTCGCTGAATGGGCCACCCAGGTGCCCCATTTATGTCAATCCTTACTGCATGCTTCAATGCTACTGTATATGCTGTTCCATCTCCCCAAGATGCATTTTTCCTTTTCCCCATCTTGAGAATTCCTCATCCATCCAGACCCACATCTAATGTTACTTTTCCAAGGAGTCTTTCTTGCAAACCAGAGCTAGTTTCTCCTTTCTCTGTTCCCAGAGCTCACTGTCCATACTCCTATCATAGTTCCCATTGCTGTGTATTGCAATGATTACTTCACCCAACAGAAAATGTTGAATGAGCACTTACTGTTAGACACCATGTTAAACTCATTCAACACATGATCTAATTTGACCTTCATAATGCCTCTAAGAAGTAGATACTATTATCTTATTCTGACAGAATAAAAGAAAAAAAGTACAGAGAGGACCAGAAATTTACTCAGAGTCACATCACTGAATGCTGAAGTTAGGATTTTAATACAGTCTGACTCCAGAGCCCTCCATCTTAACCATGAGACCACAATGTTTTTTAGCATACCCAAAGTTGAACCATCATCTGTACTGTAACCCAAAAAATAATCCTCTTTTAAAAAAAATATTTTTATGTCAAGGAAAATACATCTTATTAAATTTACATCTTATAAAATTTGAAAAGTAGATAAGAGAGAGAAAAGGATCCCTATTACCCAGATACTCTGATGTAATCATCAATGAAATATTGGTAAATCATCCACCATTCTTTTCTTCTGCGGGAACAAATCTCTGATTTAATACTGGAAATCAATGAGGGAAAGCCTTTCTTTTATAGATACTTATCTTAGATAACTTAATTGTTTTGCAAATACAATTTTAATATTATACACAAAAGGCTGCCCAATAGCAAGTATCTTTATTCCAGAAGGTCTTGTGACTTAGCAAACTTGTCAACTAAGAAGCCCTTAATATTAGCACACTAAAAACAGGTAAAGCCATAAAGTTTTAATTCAAACACTGACCAATTATTACATGGTCTGCTAATACCTTTTCTCCCAAAGGACACTTGAATGAGTGATCTATAGGAACAAGGTAAATGCACTCCCCACCAAGGTTAGCTTTGTTCTCTCTTACGCAGTCTCTGTACTTCCTTAGGTTAATACAATTTCATGAAATAGTAGGAAGCTGCTTAGTCTCTATATTTGCCTAGATTACCACAGGGCCTTCTGGTGACTAGAATGACTATAGGGAAAGGTCCCAGACAGTACCAACTAGCGTCAGAGTTCATTCATATACAGATAGTAAAGCCTTTAGTCATCAAAGCAATGTTAATAAACAGTAAATAAAATGTTTAATAAAACAAGGGCTCATGTAACACATCTTTAGTAGATTTCTAATAAATCTCATTAAAATATAATATTAACCTTTATAAACCTAGTTTCTAGTGCAAAATCTGCTAGTAAAAATATAGTTGTGTGATCTTGGGCAAGTAATTTAATCTCACAAGAGAAGAGTTATTACATTTCTTAATCACTCTTTCTGGTCCTGTGTGTCCATAAGCCTGATTTTGTGTGCTCTGATGTTAATGGGGGCCTCGTGGACCTCTTCAGAGTTGTTCTAAAACTACTGGTGCCTCCCTTTCTAATGAAAAGGGCTAGAAAATTAAAGTCCTCCTCTTCCCCAGCCTTCACCTGTACTCTGCCTTAGGCTAGCATTTCCAGTATATGTCTTGGGCAGAAGTAAAAAAAATCCTGCTCCTTTGCCTCAAGGGGAACCTACTGAAGGTGTAATTCACTGTCCAGAGAACCCCACAGGATCATACCCTTGTTTGGTTTCTTTACCTTCTCTTTCCAGCTTCCCTTTGTTTCAAACTAGTTTCTATGGGAACAACCCTTTAACAAATCATTTGCTTTTAAATCCTTGGTTTATGAGTTTGCTTCCAGGAGAACTCAAGCTAAAGTAACCTCTGCATTCCTCAACTTCCTCGTGTTTAAAAATTATGGTGTGGGTCTTCTTGAACAGTAGAGTGAGGAGCTCAGCACAAACTCTCTCCAAGAGCAATGAATAAACTGAAGAATACTGTCCACACTAACAATTTCAGGAGTAGCTAGAGAAAATGCATAGTTTTAGACATCTATATTAGAGGGGGGAATAAGGTCTCAAATTAATAATCTATGTTTTCATCTTAAGATAGTAGATAAATGAGGGACGCGTGGGTGGCTCAGTTGGTTAAGTGGCTGCCTTCGGCTCAGGTCATGATCCCAACGTCCTGGGATTGAGTCCCACATCGGGCTCCTTGCTTGGCAGGGAGCCTGCTTCTCCCTCTGCCTCTGCCTACCACTCTGTCCGCCTGTGCTCGCTCTCTCTCTCTCTCTAACAAATAAATAAATAAAATCTTTAAAAAAAAAGATAGTAGATAAATGAAAACAAGTTAAACTCCAAGCAGGCAGAAAGAAGAAGAGACTAAAGATTAGACTAGAAATCAATGATATAGACAACATAAAAATAAGAATGAAAAATCAGCGAAACAAAAGTTGATTTTTTGAAAAAATCAACACTGTTGACAACTCTTTCTCTCCACTGGTCAAGGAAAAGAGAGAGATGATATAAATTACCAAAACCAAGAATGTAAAAGGGGACATCACTACTGACCCCACAGATATTTCAAAAATTATAAAGAAATGCCATAAAAAAACTTTATGCCAAAAAACGCAGACAACTTAGATGAAATGGAAAAATACCTAGAAACACACAATTTACCAAAATAGTCATAAAAAGGTAGAAAATTTCAATGTACGTATAACAAGTAATTGAATTAATAATTAAAATTCTTCCCTCAGGGGCGCCTGGGTGGCTCAGTGGGTTAAAGCCTCTGCCTTTGGCTCAGGTCATGATCTCAGGATCCTGGGAGCAAGCCCCACATCAGGCTCTCTGCTCAGCAGGGAGCCTGCTTCCCTTCCTCTCTCTCTGCCTGCCTCCCTGCCTACTTGTGATCTCTGTCTGTCAAATGAGTAAATAAAATCTTTAAAAAATAAAATAAAATTATTCCCTCAAAAAAGCCCAGCCCATATGGCTTCACTGGTGAAGTCTACCAAATATTCAAAGAATAAATAATTCTGATTTTTCATAAACTTATCCAGAAAATAGCAGAGGAAAGAACTCATCATTCTATGAAACCCTGATATCAAAACCAGAGAAATACATTACATTAAAATAAAACTACAGTCTAATCCTTCATGATTAATGACCCCCAAAATTTAACCAAATATTAGTAAACTAAATATAATAACATATAAAAAAGACTGTACATCATAACTAATTGAGATTTATCCCAGAAATGCAAGGTTGATTTAATATCCAAAAACCAATTAATGCAATACAACATATATTTAAAATAAATGGGAAAAAACACATGATAATTTCAATAGATTTAGAAAAAATTTGCCAAAATTATATGCATATTAATGATAAAAAGTACTAACAAGCTAGAAACAGAGAGAAGCTTTCTAAACTTGATAAAGGCCACTTATGAAACACATAAGTGAAAAACCATCCTCAAGGGTAACAGCTGAATGCTTTCCCTATAAAAGCATAATAAGACAAAGAGGTCTACTCATCATTGTACTACAGATTCTAAGCAGTGAAATAAAGCATTGTGCTAGAGATTCTAGCCAGTGAGTCTAGTTAATTAATTAAAGGTACTAGAAGGAAAGGAGTTAAGGTTTTATTTGCAGATGACAGGATCCTATATATAGAAAATTCTAAGGAATACACAAAGACACAGAAACAGACACAGATACATACATCCCAACTAGAATAAACAATTTCAACAAGGTCACAAGATACAAAACAAAAATACAAAAATCTATTGTATATTTGTCATTGGCAAAGAACAATCTGAAAACGAAATTAAGTGAACAATTCCATTCACAATAGTACCAAAAGGAATATTTAGAAGTAAGTCTAAATAAAAGAAGTGAAATGCCTGTATACTGAATAGTACAAAACATTGTTGAAAAAATTTAAGATATAAATAAATGGTGAGATTTCATGTTCACGGACTGGAATAGACAATACCGTTAATATGACATTTCTCAGCAAATTTATCTATAGACTTGATGCAACCTCTATTAGAATCTCAGGAGACTTTCTGCAAAAACTAACAGGCTGATACTTAGATGTATATGGAAATGCAAAGATCCATAATAAGCAAAACAATTTTTAAAAATAAGAACAAAGTTGGAGGATTTACAGTCCCTGATTTTATAACATGAAAATCAATAGAGTGTGGTGTTGGCGCAAGACAGACTTACAGATCAATCGAAGAAACTGAGAGTCCAAAAATTAACCATTACATTTATGATCAGCTGATTTTTGACAAAGAATCCAAGAAAATTCAATGATCAAAGAATAATCTTTTCAGCAAATGATCCTGGGCCAACTGAAGAGCCACATGCAAAAATACAAATTTAAATTCATACTGTACACAAGAACTAACAGAAAATAGACTGTAGCCCAAATGTTAGAGCTAAAAGTATAAAACTTCTAGGAAGAAACAAAGGAGAAGATCTTCATGATGCTGGATTAGGAAAAAAGTGTAAGATACAACACTAAAAACATGATCAATCAGAAGGGGAAAGGAAATGAGTTGGATGTCATGAGGTATTTTTTTTAACTTGGGCTTCAGAAGACACTGTCAAACCAATGAAAAGACAAACTACATGTTGACAGAAAATATTTGCAAAACATATGTATGATAAGACTTCCTTCCAACATACATAAGGACCCATTACAACTTAAGAACAAGAAGACAAACATCCCAGTTAAGAAACTGGCAAAAGATCTGGCTAGACATTTCACTAAAGATGAAATACAAGTGGCTAAAAAGCTCATGAAAAGATGGTCAACCTCACTAGTCACTAGGGAAATGCAAATTAAAACTGCAATGAGAAACTACCAACTCACCCATTAGAATGCCTATCAGTAAAAAGAGAGACAACAGCAAGTGTTGACACAGGCATAGAAAAACTGGAACCATCATACGCTGTTGTTGGAAAGGTTAAAAAACAATGGTATAGCCACTTTGGCAAATGGTTTGGAAGTTCCTTGAAAAGGTAAACATGCAACTACTATTCACCCAGCCATTCCACTAGATATCTACACAAAAGAAAAGATAACATAGGTCTACACAAAGGCTTGTATGTATATAAATGCTAATAGCAGTATTATTCATAACTGCCAAAATAATAGAACAATCTAAATGTCTATCAACTGGTGAACAAACAAATAATATGTGGCATATCCCAATAACAAAATATAATTCAGCAATGAAAGAAACAAATTACTGATATGTTCTACAATATGGATTAAGCTCAGAAACACTGTACTAAATGAAAGAAGCTAGATGCAAAAGACTATTCATTATATGATTCCAGTCATCTGAAATGTCAAGAAAAGGCAAATTTATAGAGACAGAAATCAGATAAGTGATTTCCTGGGACTGGAGGTGGGAACAGGAATCAACTGCCCTCAGGCACCCGGTATTTTATGGTTTCACAAACTATTCTAAAATGGGATTACGGTGATGGTTGCACCACCCTATAAATTTACTGAAAATCACTGAATTGAACACTTTAAATGGGTGAATTTTATGGTATGTAAATTATACCTCAATAAAGCTGTTAAAGAAATGAGGGAAATGGACTGAATAATCTCGGATGTTCTTTCTCCCTCAAAAGTCTGTGCTTTAGCATTCAACTATGCACACATTTTAATACAAAAATGCTATGATAAACCTTTGGCATTACTGTACAAGCCGGGCTAAGAAACAAATGTGAGCTTTATAATCCCCAACAGAATCTAGCTTTGCAATTACATTCCCCACATTAAAGGTCACTTGGAACTAAGAAGCTGAAATTTACAATGACATGTCTTAGTTAGTCGAACTTTATTCTAAGGCTCTGGAAATTCCTGGTTTTTCCTCCACCACTGTTTGCCTAGCACAACAGCCCTTAAGAAAGGCAAGGCAATGGGAAGAGGTATACACTGGCACTTTGTCCTGTGCATGTGCATCTTTGCTTGGTTTCTGACTAGCTGAGTGACCTATTGCCTCCTCACCGCCCCCGTCTTCCATGTGCTTATTCATTTATTCATCAGTGACTATAGAGTGGCAGGTGCAAATCTGAAAATAACATGATCCCTGGTTGATGGGAGCTCAGGACAAAGATGGGGAGACAGGTATTAACTGCTCAGCATAGTCCAGTGAGGTGAGGGCAAATGAGGAATTCAAAGAGGGAAGGATCCTGAGAAGAGGGGCGCATACAGGATAGTGTGAGGAGTAAATGAGATAATGTGTCCAGAGAACGCTTTCTATAGAGTAAAGTGCTCTATAAAAGTTGGCTGGAGCCAACCCAACTGCTGCATGCGTCATTATTAGAGCGTTATCAAATTAGACAACAAAAATTTGCTTTGTTTTCCATTTGGACCTTCCCGTGATTGGATTGCACTTGGTAAATTTAACAAAAGTGGATGTTGAACAGAAGTTTTAGAGAAAGAAATGCAAAGGAGCCGTAACCATTTTCAAATTAAGTTTGACTTATTATGTGATGAAAGCAAAAGAAACCTTTTAAGGAAAGAGCCAGGCAACCATCTGATGATGGCCAGAACTCTATACCCTCTTCTCCAATTTAAAAGAAGTATAACTAGCTTTAACTGAGCATGCACTTACTTGCAATGAGATATATTAAATCAAAATGCAGAAGACCTGGTTATGATCCTTATGTAGCCCCTCTTAATCATAGGTCTTCTCTTGTTCAGAATGTCATACATAAGAACTACCATGGCTCTTATTGTAATATATATCCAGAATCTGACCACTTTTAACACCTCTACAGCTGCCACCATGGCCAAAATCCCATCATGTTTCAACTGGATTAATGCAATAGCCTCTCAACTGATTTCCCTGCTTTCACTCTTGCTCCCTATAATCTGTTCTCCAAACAGTAGCTAGAAAACATGACTGATAACCTACTTAGAGTAAAAAGCAACATCTTTGCAATGTCTCCAAGGCTTTCTCTTATAAACTCTCTGATCTCAGGGTGTCTGAGTGGCTCAGTTGGTTAAGTGACTGCCTTTGGCTCAGGTCACCATCCTGGAGTCCCGGGAACAAGTTCCACATTGGGCCCCCTGCTCAGTGGGGAGCCTGCTTCTCCCTTTGACCCTCACTCGTCTTGTGCGCTCTCTCTCTCTCATATAGATAAAATCTTAAAAAACAAAACCAAACAAACTCTCTGATCTCATCTCTTCAAGTTCTTCTCTAGTGACATGGCCTCTTTGCCAATCCTTGAACACCCTAACCATGCTCCCAACTCAAGACCTTTGCATTTGCTACCTTCTATGCCTGGAATGATCCTCCCTCAGATATACCCAGCCCTTGGAAAGCTTGCTGCTTCATCTCTGCCAGTGAAGTCTGACTGGACCGTTTTATTTAAAACACAGCCCTAATCCTAACATAACCTGTTACATTTCTCTGCTTCATTTTTCTCCATATCATTTATCATCATCACGCACACACATAAACCTTTTAAGGGAAGACTGTAAACAGTGAAAACGCCAACCTTCCTTCGGGGAAAAGCAACTGGATAGATAGGAGGCCATTTAGCTGGTATTTGGATAGATGACCTTGATTTGGTAACCTTTCCTAAAGATGCACTGAACTAAAATGCAAGGTTGGGGTTTTCGTTCTGGCTTCACCATTACCCGGCTCTGTCTGACATGCTGAGTGAGTCACTTTACCTCTAGAATTGCATCTAAAATGGGGAAAGTCCGGCCAATGCAATAAGACACAAAACAGACGAGATACACATTTTAGAAAGGAAGGCAATTTATCATCATTTGTAGATAATATGACGGTGACCTAATATATCAACGAGAATCAACTGAAAGGCCCCTAAAATTAATGAAAGAATTCAGTAAAGTGCTTTGATAGAAGATAGAGATAAACAAACTGTACAGCATGAAACACAAGCTAGAAGATATAATAAAAAGTCCTTTTAGAATAGAGTCCTTTAAAAACAGCTAAGGATCACACAAATAAGATATGTACAGGACTGACATGGGAAGGAAAAATAAAGCTCTCTACTATGTGAACTAAAAGAGAATCTCCAGCCTCTAGCACAGGACTCGGCAGAGTGGGAGACAAAGGGAGAGAAATGCTCTAGTCCTGGATGAAAGCATCACACACTGTAAAAATGTTCTGGACAAACTGAGGATTTTTTTCTTCATAAAATATGAAGCTAGTTAGGTGACATTTGGGAGGCCTGAAGATGTGTATGACCCTAATTTGAAAATTCTAGCAATTTCATTGAGAGGTGCTTTGTTTTGTTTTTTTTTTGGGTTGCTTGTTTAAAATAAGAAACATAGTTAAGAATGTCTTTTGGGGCACCTGGGTGCCTCAGTGGGTTAAGCCTCTGCCTTCAGCTCAGGTCGTGATCTCTTTCTGCCTGCTTCTCTGCCTACTTGTGATCTCTGTCAAATAAAGAAATAAAATCTTAAAAAAAAAGAGAATGTCTTTTAAACAAAGAAGGGTGAAAAACCACTACTGAGTATTATAAGGCTTATGATGATGTTAACAGTAATTAAATCTTGGGTACAGGAGTATGATTAAGGGAAAATGGGATAAACGTGTGTGCATGCACACATGTATGAATTTTACATACAGAAGCAGAAGCAACACAAAGGAAAAGAAAATAAATTATCAATAAATAGTGTTGGGGGAAAATGCATAATTATGAGAAATAACACCAAATTTAAGACCTCACCATGTATGATAAACCATATTATAGCCCATTGGTTCAAAATATAATGTATTGATTAAAATTTTCAGGGTGCCCTGGTAATCAAATGCAATGTTACTGAATCCTGGATTGGACTGTATAAAGCTTTAAAAGACAATTATTTCATACAATTGGAGAAATTGGAATATGAGCTATATATTAGATGCTAATATCATATCAATTCTAAGTTTCCTGAATTTGATAATTGTATTGTGGCTTTACAGAAGACTGACCTTTTTCTGAGGAGATACCTAGCAACCATTTGAGAGATAAGAAAATATGACAAAATGTTTACAACTGGTGAGTCTGGGGGAAGGATATATGGATGTTTATTGTGCTATCCTTGCAATATCCTGTAGGTCTGAAATTTTTAAAAAAAGATCTTCAGTAGAAAGATCTTTTTAAATTTTAACAATAGAATGACACACAAAAGATATATATGTGTCTATTATAAACTTGAAACATTTGATTACAAGGATAAAAAATAAAATAATAAATTAGAAAAGCTACTCCCAGTAAATCTGACACAGACATAAATAATACTTTAATATTTGAGATATTTGATATGCAGGATAAAAATAATAAGGGGTATACACAAAGATCAATAATGCCTTTGTATACATAGAGGTATGCATTATATTCTCTCTGCATAATGAGATAGAACTAGAAATTATTAAGGCAAAATTCTAAACAAATAAAAACTTCCAGGGCGCCTGGGTGGCTCAGTGGGTTAAAGCCTCTGCCTTCGGCTCAGGTCATGATCCCAGGTTCCTGGGATCGAGTCCTGCATCGAGCCTGCTTCCTCCTCTCTCTCTGCCTGCCTCTCTGCCTACTTGTGATCTCTGTCTGTCAAATAAATAAATAAAATCTTAAAAAAAAACAAAAAACAAAAAAAACTTCCAGCTGGGGAAAATAAGAACTCTCCTAAATAACTCTAATATCAAATAGGAAATCAAAACCACAATTTCACACTCTTTAGAAACTATTATGATGAGAACAATGATGTTTAATGCTTACGGGATAGGACCAAACCTGTTTTCAAAATCTGAAAAGCCTTTGTTATTAAACAAAAAAGAATGACAATAAATTAATTAAGCATTCCATAAAAAGAAAATTAGAATAAACAACACTGGAGCCAGATGGCTTTTCCAATGATTTTTTTTTCAATCTTTTAACAACTGATAATTCCCATGCTATATAAACAATTGCATAAGACAGAAAAAGAGGGAAAGCATCTCAAATTATTGCAAATTATTCCTCTAATACATTATTAAACCAGTTCCCCATAAACAGATTATTTAGCTCAGGTACACAAAATAGATTTAGTAATAGAAAATCTAGGAAAATAACACATAAATAAAATCCATGTGATCATGTGACTAGATACCAAAATATCATGGTAAAATTTAATATCCAATTCTGATATAAAAAGAAGCACAAATGTAAGTGGTAAAATACAGGTAATTTTTCTTATCATGTTTTAAAAATACCTATTTTAGGGGCACCTGGGTGGCTCAGTTGGTTAAGCAACTGCCTTCGGCTTGGGTCACGATCCCGGAGTCCTGGGATCGAGTCCCACATCAGGCTCCCAGCTCCATGGGGAGTCTGCTTCTCCTTCTGACCTCCCCTCTCATGCTGTCTCACTCTGTCTCTCTCTCTCAAATAAATAAATAAAATCTTAAAAAAAATAAATAAAAATAAAAATACCTATTTTAAACCTACAACTAATATTACAAATAGAATAAATTTCCTGGGTGGCTCAGTCCACTAAGTGGCTGCCTTCAGCTTGGGTCATGATCTTGGGGTCCTGGGATCAAGCCCCACATTGGGCTCCCTGCTCAGCAGGGAGTCTGCTTCTCCCTTTCACTCTCCCCCTGTGCTTGCTCTCTCTCTCTCTCTCTCTCTCAAATATATAAAATCCTAAAAAAAAAAAAAAGTGGAAGAAAAAATTTCCTAGAGGGCTAATCTTTTTGGTTGGGGGTAATGCAAAAAGTTCAACCATTAACATCATTTGGCAACACTGTCCAGAAATCTCTACAGTATAACCAAAGTATAAAACCAAAATAAAAGCTATCACAACTGGAAAGAGGAACATAAAATTATCATTATTCACAGATGAAGTGATTATTAGACTGGTAAACCAAGATAATAAAATTTTATTAAATTCACAAGAGGTTTCAGCAAATGGAATGGGTAAAACACACACACACACACACACACACACACACACACAGAGGGTTTTCCTAAATACCAGTAAAACCCAGTGAACAAACATAATGAGGGAAAAACAGCATAAAATATCACAAACAGTATTAGGAAGGAACAATTTCAACAAAGTAGCTACAGATGTCATCTATATGAAGGAATCTATGTAATTTTCCTGAGAAAGAGTAAGACGTGAATGGATACATTTGCCCTCTTTCAATGTGCAAAAGCTCATGGTAATGTAACCATTTCAGACTAAGTAAGAGTCTTAATGCAATTTAAGTCAATTCTATTGGAGATTATTTAGGGAACATGATAAAGTGATTTTAAAATTCAGAGGGAAACATACGTGGGTGAAAATAGCTAAGGACAGTTGGAACAACAAGAATCATTAGGAAGACTAGATATTAAAATGTTTCATTACACTATAATTAAAGTGGGTGGTACACACAGTGATCAACAGAGGCAGCTTTAATGGAACCGTGAAAGCAAACCAAGAATATAGTGGGATGCATACAAACAACAAGCACACACACATAAGCAACATCACAAGTCAGCAGTTCCATAAGGAATAATCAATCAAGAATAAATACCCAATAAATATCATTAAAATGATGAGTGCTGTTATGATATGTGACAAAAGTAGTATGCAACATTTTAAGAGAGTATCACAATTATGTACAACCTTATTTTCTAATTTGGTAAAGAAAAATGGGAAAGAAATCCCACCCCAAATGTTAATATTTTATGATGAATAATAGAGGAGTTTTTCCTCTTTATTTTTCCATAATTTATATATAAGCATATATCATTTTTGTGGTGAGTTTAAATTAATCTTTATTCAAATATAGTTATATTAACTACCTCAGTGTTGTGATGGAGAGCAAAGATAATTAGGGACCTGACAGTGCTCTAAAAATGTTTATTTAATGTAATATGTTACAACTAGCCATAGTATCATATTTTTAATTGATGGATGGATTTCTGTGCTTAGGTGACATGGCATAATCCATGCCTAATATGCTTGTAGCTTGCTGAGTAATGTTGACTTTTGAATATTTAGTAAACCTACCCCACCCCTTCCAAATCTCAGAGTGTTATTTCCCAACCAAGTTCATGTTGAAAAATATCACTGTAATCGAGGATCCAGTAATGAAGGAAGGAAAGTTTACTCAGTTTATGATGACCATGGACCAACAGCTTATTAGCTAACATTAATAGTTCATAGAAACAATAACTTTAAGGGGCACCTGGGTGGCTCAGTTGATTAAGGGTCCAGCTCTTGATTTTGGCTCAGGTCATGATCTCAGGGTCATGAGATTGAGCCCTGCATGGAGCCCCGTGCTCAGCGGGAAGTCTTCTTGAGTTCCTCTCCCTCTAGCCCTCTTCCTACTCAGGTACTCTCTTTCTCTCTCTCTTAAATAAATAAATATTTTTTAAAAAACCAAAAGTTTAAAACTGTTTATGTAGACTTAAGTAATAAAGAGTGTTTAGAGCCAACAGTGCCAATCCACAAGGAGAAGCAGAATGCTTCAGGGCCTTGCTACTTAGTGGTTCCTGAACCAGCAGCATTCTTATCATCTAGGAATGTGCTGGAAATGAAGAACCTTGGGCCCCATGCCATATCTACTGAATCAGAAACAGTTTTTTTTAAAGATTTTTATTTATTTATTTGACAGACAGAGATCACAGAGAAGCAGACAGAGAGAGGAAGAAGCAGGTTCCCTGCCGAGCAGAGAGCCTGATGTGGGGCTCGATCCCAGGACCCTGGGATAATGACCTGAGCCCAAGGCAGAGGCTTTAACCCACTGAGCCACCCAGGTGCCCCCAGAAACAGTTTTTTGAAAGACTGCAGGTAATTCATCTACACATTAAATTCTGAGAAGCTAGAAAGTGAAATAGAACACTTTAGGGAACTGAAAATCTTCCTGGTTTGTTTTGTTTTTCTAATAAACATTTGGAAGTATTTTATGTCCCCCAGTGGAGAACCAGGCTGTTTCCCTCACCCTAGGCCTCCCAGCATTGTCTTCTTCTTCAGATATCCTGGGAAGCGGCCCCTCTACCCTCCTGCCAAGTTCTCAGTTGAAATGTCATTGTCCTTTTCTAAAGTCACCTTATATTGTAAGAGGAGCAAAGGAAAAAAAAATTAAGTTGAACAAGGCTAGCTTCAACAGGGATTCAGCCTCCAAACTTCATGATTAAAACCCATAGTGATGCTTTTATAGAAGAAGATGCTACACTGGCTGTTTTTAAGACAGATCAGTAGGGTGCCTTGGATGTCTCTACTTGCAACAAAGATATTTCCTTAAGGAAACTGTCACATGGAAATCCTCTGTGCATGTTTTTATAAAACTATCTGAAATCAATTATCCTCAAAAAGTCCTTCTAAGCACTAAAAAGGTAAATGGGATGATTATTAATTAACCATTAAATTAATAATAACTGGTATATTAGTGCCAGTTAATAATAAATAACTGCTATAGAAGAATAATAGCACCAATTAAGACATTTTTCCCATGGGGAAATGTAAACCACTGATGAAATTATTTGTAGGAGGGCAGTGACCTGAAAATCATCAACGTGTAGGGAACTGTAGGTGCTGGCTTTCCTTCCAACAAGAGAATTTCCTGTGAATTTCAGAGCTCACTACTCATCTCTGGATGTGGGGCTTGGAAATAGGAACTTTCAACAAGCTCACCTAAGTTTTCTTATATATACCACATTTCAGAGACCCTCCTGCAGAAACCTTGCCCTGATTTTGTGATAGGAGTCAAAGGCACCCTTGGATGCCATATAATCACTTAATCTAGCAGTACTCAAAGTGTCTTCTATGAAGCTCTGGGGAGGGGTTCCCAAGACCCTTTCTGTGATTCTACAACATCAAAGTGGTTTTAATAGTACACTAAGACTCTATTTGCCTTTTTCCCCCACTGTGTTGATATTTGCACTCACTGCAGACACAACGGTGGGTAAAATGGCTGGTAACTTAGCATGAATCAACACAATGGTTTCCAACTGTTCTGTCATTGGATTCTTCACCACCATGTAAAAACTCACTTTATAAAAACTGCAAATTCCAGTTTTACTTAAGAATGTCCTTGATGAAGCAGTAAGAAGTGTTCATTCCAATGCTTGAGTGAATGTCTTTTTTTTTTTTTAAGATTTATTTATTTATGGGGCGCCTAGGTGGCTCAGTGGGTTAAAGCCTCTGCCTTCGGCTCGGGTCATGATCTCAGGGTCCTGGGATCGAGCCCCACATCGGGCTCTCTGCTTAGCAGGGAGCCTGCTTCCCCCACTCTCTCTGCCTGCCTCTCTGCCTACTTGTGATCTCTGTCTGTCAAATAAATAAATAAAATCTTTAAAAAAAGATTTATTTATTTATGTTAGAGAGAGAGAATGCATGGGGTGGGCAAAGAGAGGGAGAGTGAGTCTTAAGCAGACTCTAGGCCCAGCACGGAGCCTGATGTGGGGCTTGATCTCATGACCCTGAGTTCGTGACCTGAGCCGAAATCAAAAGTTAGATGCTTAACTGACTGTACCACCCAGGTGCCCCCCCGCCCTTTATTGAGCACACGTCTTTTTTTTGTTTATGTGACACATGGGAAGTTTTGATAAATAATTTCTCCAGCTCTCTGTTCTATGTGTTCTTAAGGAAAAAGATTTCTGTGATCAAGCTGCATGGTAAAACAGCCACATTTTAAATGAAGCACCTTTTTTTTTTTTTTCTAAAATGAATGACTGAACAAATTGTGGTTATTCACGTTTGGATATTTGGCAAACATTTTCTCCAAATTAAATGAATTATATGTAACTTAAGGAAAACTGACAGTATTTGTTCATAATTGAGCTTTCAAATGAAAATTAGAATTTGGAAAACTTGTTATCTGTCACTGCGAACTTGACAGATTCCCAATACTCTTCAACTTACTGATGAGATCAGTGGTGATCTTAGCAAATGCGATTATTTTGATATTGTGTAATGAGATGTGTCACTATTTGAAAGATTTCTATAATTTGGTGAAATTTTTCAAAGGACCAATGTATAATATTACAAATTCAAGAAGGAATTATCAAGGATAAAATATCCATTCAAAATGCAACATATACCTGATATATTTTGGTATAACAGAATATAAAAACTTCACTAACACAGTTTCATTGCAACTAAACTTGAGGAAACTCCCACTCTCTGAGTTTTGGTATAATATCAAAGGATACCCATAATTACTTTAAAAGGTTATTGAACTACTCCCCCCCTTTCCATTACATATCTGTGTGAGGCTGGGTTTCCTTAACATATTTCAACCAAACCAATTCATGAGAGCAGATTAAGTGCAAAAACAGACAGGAGAATCCAATTATCTTCTATTAAGCCAGACATTAAAAATATTTGTAAAAATGTGAAACAATGTTCCTCTTCTCCCTAATCTTATTGCTCTGAAAAATAGGAATCTGTTATTTACATTAATATGTAAGGATTTTATTACTATTTTTAAATGATTTCTAATGTTCTTAAAACATGGCTTTAATTTCTAATACAGTAAATATTGGGAATCTCAGAACTAATCATAAACTTTCAAAAAATTTTAAAAAATGAGGAGGCTATCAAGATCCTCCTAAGTCAGCATTTCTCAATGTTGGCACTTTTGACATTTTGGCTAAATGATCTCCGTTATGGAGGGCTGTCCTGTACATTGCAGTATATATATTTTTTTAATTTAAGCTTTATTTAAACATATAATGTAACCCCACCACCCTCTCTCAACCCCTCTCCCCCCCACCCCCCTCAGTTTGTTTTATGACATTAAGAGTCTCTTTTGGTTTGTCTCCCTCCCGATCCCATCTTGTTTCATTTTTTCTTTTCCTACCACCTTAACTCCCACCCCCATTGCATCTCCACTTCCTCATATCAGGGAGATCATGTGATAGTTGTCTTTCTTCAGTTGACTTATTTCGCTAAGCATAATACGCTCTAGTTCCATCCATGTCATCGCAAATGGCAAGATTTCATTTCTTTTGATGGCTGCATAGTATTCCATTGTATATAT
>RCUC01117416.1:0-50541 GCA_003697995.1 Taxidea taxus jeffersonii
AAAAAAAAAAAAGAAAAACTATCTCAGTTTTTCACTTGATCTTAGCCAAAAGGTCGAGAAGCGATGAAACTACCTCAATTTTTAAAAAAGATTTATTTATTTGAGAGAGAGACAGAACACAAGAGTGTATGTGAGTAGGGGGAGGCACCCAGGGAGAGGGAGAGAGAGAATTCCAAGCAGACCCTGGGCTGAGTATGGAACCCGATGGAGGGCTTGATCCCACAACCCCGAGATAATGACCTGAGCCAAAACCAAGAGTCGGGTGCTCAACCAACAGCCACCCAGGGACCCCATTTCAATAATTTTTTATATTTATTACATGTGAAATAATAATATTTCTGTTATATTGTGATAAATAAATAATTAAAATTAATTTCACCTATTTCTTTTTTATCTTTTTTAGTGTACTACGAAAAATTTTTAAATTATTTCTTTAGCTAATGTTATATTTCCACTAGGTAGCTCTGTTCTAGATCCTGTGATTTTTCAGAACAGGTGGGGAACATTAGTCCTAAGGTCAGACTTTGCTCTTTCCTGGACTATCTCTGCTTAGATGATGTAACGGTCACCCTTCCTGGAGGCCAGGCACATCCACTATCCCATTCAGAACGGAATCCTTAAAAGGCAAGAGGAGTTAAGGAACAATTTTAAATGTAGATCATTGAACAAACAAATGTAGTTTCAGAGAGTCAAAGATAACAGGTGACTATTGTCCAAGGCATTGTCTAACATTCATCTTAACGTTCCTGATTGGCTCTCCTATTTTACTTAGATTATCTCTTTTAATTGCCACAACTCTAACATTTAGGTGCTAATTTTGCACATGCATTTTACTAATGAGTAATTGGAAGTTAGGGAGTTAGCAGGCAGTGGGTGTGGAGTTTTGATCCCAGTTGGTCCAACTATCCAATTGCCATATCTAGCAAGATTATGTGCTCCTTGTATATCTTATGCCTTGTCTATACATGACCGGACACATCTACTTACTAGATAGTAAGTAAAATGTGTATATACTATAAGTAAGTATATACTATAAGTAAGTAAAATGTGTATATACTATGACTTCAGCTGTGTGGAGATATATTTATGGAAATATATATTATTTACACATATAAATATATTACATATATTATATATAGTTATAGTATATATTATATATAATTTATATATATTATGTGAATATATAATATATTTTATTATATGAATATATTCATGTAATATATATGGAAAAGTCTGGAAAGAAAAACATCAGAATGTTAAGAGATGGTTGATTATGAATGATGACGTGGGCATTTTTAAAATAATGTGCATTTAAATGTTTTTCCTCTTTATATTTTATTGCATCTTCCAAATAGAAGATACTTTTTTGTATCTTTTTTTGACAATGTGTATATACTGTTTTAATTTATTTCCATTACTTTTAAAATTGCACAAAATAATGTTTTAACAGAAGGTAGGTGATTACTGACATGTTCTTTGCATGCTAACATTGATCTTTTCTCCCTATGATATTTCCATTCCTCTCACATTTGGTGTCCTTTTCCTCCACTTGCTTCTCCATTCTCTCTCTCAATTTCTCTCTTTTGCTTTTTTGCCTCTCTCTTTCTGTTTTGCTCCTTTCAGGATCTTCTCTGTGATGTTTTCCCCTGGGTCTTCTTCCCTTGTCTCCTATCTCTCTCTTCTTTTCGAGAAGACTGATAGTCTAAAGAAAGGTCAAATGTTACTTTGCACCTGGTAGGTTTCAGGAGATTCTAGCTGCCTCTGGAAGTCCTGAGGAAGGTGCTCAAGTTGGGGGCTGAGCAGTGGAGGGCAAGACTTCTAAAGAGGAAGGATATGTTTTAGATAAAAGGTGGGGGAGGATATTTCAGAGTGACAGAAGCAGTGGAACAAAGGTCTGAGGATTCTATTAGGGAAAGAGAGATGAGGAGAGGGGTTCTTACCTTATGGGGTCTCAGGATTGCTGTCTCCTGGTGCTGGCTCTCAGAAAGGATATGGACTTCAACTGATTTGAGCTCCTGGATTAAATTAGTCTTGGTTGTATAATTGACTTTGATATGTGGCCTTTGGATCTGAATTGGGCTTAATAAGATTTAACTGCTTCAAAGGGCATTGTAAGAATTCATTTTATCCTTCAAATCTGATTTCAAATGCTACCTACTTTAAGACACCTTCTCTGATTTTGGTGCTCCTCCCACAGAGCTCTTATTGTGCCCTAGTTGATACATACCTTATTCAAGCAATTACTTCCATTGTATTTTATCTTATTCTGTTGGAAATGTTTCCTTTATTGCCTCTCTTCAGGAATCTTGAGGGACAGGCAGGTATCTTATTCATATTTGTATCCCAGGTCTACCAAAGACCAGGAACACACTCAGTTGAGCACACAGGTACTCAATAATGATTTTTGAAAGTATTTTAATAGCTAACATTAATAAGCACTATGGCAAGCCCTATACCTACACTGTTTCATTCATCAGACACTTTAGGAGAAAAGTACTTTTATTATCCTCATTTTATAATAAGAAAACTGAGAGAGAAATTAATTTCATTTTGGACTAAATTTTACTTTGAAACCAATGAAACAGTGGCAGAACTTTTTCTACAGGCTTTGGGCTTCAAGATTTGGGCTCTTAATCATCATGGATGAATGAATGGGTGGATGAGGAATGCTTTTCATTCCATGGCTGAAGAAGTGACCTGGAAGAGTCCATCATTTATATTACAAAGGCAATTATGATGCCAAGTTATGGTAAATCCTAACTCACTAATGTTTCTAACTTTTAAATCACCTTTACTTTTACCTTCCTCCTTTCTTCCCTTACCTACTTCCTTTCCTGCTGTCTCTCTCTCCTCTCCAAAACTCTCAGGGAAAATGTTTGAACTCATATACTGAAGTGTAATCTAGTGTTTTATAGGAAAGGGAAGTAACATTTGGTTCCCACATCTTACCATTCATTCATTTGCAAATTTACAAATACCAAACACCTACTATGTGCTAGGAATCTTTAAAAAAATTTTTTTTTTAATTTTTAAAAAAGATTTTATTTATTTGACAGACAAAGATCACAAGCAGGCAGAGAGGCAGGCAGAGAGAGAGGAGGAAGCAGGCTCCCGGCTGAGCAGAGAACCCGATGCAGGGCTTGATCCCAGGACCCTGGGACCATGACCTGAGCCTAAGGCAGAGGCTCTAACCCACTGAGCCACCCAGGCTCCCCTAGGAACCTTTTTTTAAGCACTAGAGATATAGCTGTAGGCAAAACAGGGTTCTGATTCCCAGGGAGATTACACTAGTGGCACTTTATATACACTGGTTCAATTCCTCACAATAATCTTATGAGGTAACGATGACAACAATGACAGATAACTCTTAGCAATGCATATCTGTGCCAGGCACTGGGTTATATGCTTTATTTGTATTAAATCAGTTATCACAACACTCCTATGAGATGGGGGTATGTTTTCCCCATTTTACACATGAGGAAACTGAGACACAGAACTGACGCACTCAAGGTTTGAACCCCAGCAAGTGTGGCTCTAACTCCTAGGCTTGTAACCATAAGGCTATATTGTTTCTCATACATTTCTTTCTTAATCTCACAACTTTTAAGTGTTCAAGTTCTGTCTCAGATCGTCTGACTCCCAAGCTCAGGGGTTTGCTGGTGAAAATGCCTGGGAATTTTTGCAATACTTTCTCTTCCGACGAAATCAAACTGATTTCCACGTAATTCTCCGATTTCTGATGTGAACCCTCTTGCACTGTACATTCCCTGGCAAGGAGAAAGGGCCTGGGACGGGGTCATCTTACACTGGCTGGGGCACCCAGCAGATGGCGCTACTTTGGTAGCCGCCAGCTGGCTGTCCGGTCCCCAGGGCTCACCGCCTCCGCCGAAAGCTTCCCGGCCCTCTCTCACTCCCCTCTCTCTCCTCCTCCCCACGGAGCCCGGGCCCACGTGACCCCAAGGCGGCCAATGGGCGAGCAGAGAGGGCGAGCTGGTCCCTGTGGCCGCCATTAAAGCGAAGGGAAAACCCGTGAATTCGGATTAAAGGGGGAAAAACACCGCCCGCTGGGCCCACAAAATGGGGGAGACTACGGCGTCCGGGCGGTGAGGCCGTAGTAGAGCAGACGTTAGGCCAGCTTGGCCCAGGGACGACACGAAGACATAGCCAGAGAATGTTCCGAGCCCGCAGACGCCGCCACCACCTCCGCCACTGAGGAGATTCTGGGTTTAAGGACATCGCCGCTGCCGGGCCGGGGGCCTGGGCTTCTCTCCCGGTTCTTGCCCTTCCTGCCCCACTGCGGGCGCTTCCCCGCCCGGGAGAACCCTCCAGGGCTTGGGCTCTGCCCTCTCGGACTCGATTTTAATTATTTATTGTGTAATTTATTATTTTTTCTTGTGGAAGGGGGACGTATCTCCTCCGTCGCTCAGAGAGGGACGAGCGTCCGCGGGCTCCGCTGCGGCCGCAGTCCGGCCCGCGGGGCAAGCGCGGCGCGGCCCTCCCGCCGGCCCTGGGCCCCGGGCGGCTAGGTGCCGGCAGGGCGGCGGGGGCTGCTCGCGGCGGCGGGGGGGTGGGTGGGGAGGGCGGGCGGCCCGGCGGCCTCCTCTTCCACCGCTCCCCCAACCACCACCCCCCCGCCCTCCCCGGTGTCTGTGTTTCTCTCTCTGGTCGGAGGCGGCGGTAATGGCGGATGGTGGGTTGTGGCGCCGGCGGCGGCTGCTGTGAGGGACGATGAGTTCCTCCTTCGTGCCGAACGGGGCCAGCCTGGAAGATTGTCACTGTAACCTCTTCTGCCTGGTGAGTGCAGGGGCCGCGGGCGGGGGCCGTGGCGAGCGGGGCGGTGGGGGAGGGGGCCGCGAGGTGCGCCCTTGGGCCGTGGGGGAGGGGGTCCGGGTCTGATCCAGATGCCCGAGTCCCCAGGCTAGGCCCAGCCGGAGCCGGCGCGGCGGCCGAGCTCCGCACCAGCCCCGGGAAACACGTTCGTTCACCCACCATCCTAGGCTCTGGTTAAGGAGTGCAGGCTTTTTTTTCTTGTTTCCGACTCTTCCTTACCGTAGTCTTGTCTTCAACTTGTGCTCCTTATCTGGCAGGACACTCACATTTTCCTCTGTGTTTTCTTGCTTAACTATTGCTTTTCTCCTTATTGACCATGTATCCCTTCTTAACACTTTCCATTATTGCCCATTCTCCCGGTGCCTTTATGTCTCACTCTGGCAATTTGGTTTCCCCCAGTAAACAGGACACCGGAACTTATGTACTAAAAATCTCTTCGTTTTACATTTTCTAATGAGTCAAATTAACGGAAGATTAGTTTCTCCCTTAGATGAGTTAAAATCTCTCTTGTGAAAATCAGTAGATAGCATTTCATATGTTTTCTCTTTAAACTTTGAGGACAGTTTGCCATTTTGACAATTTCTAGCCATCTTGCTTTTATTAGAACATTATGTTTGTGTGAGAGTGAAACGGACTAATGGAGGTTCTATGGTTTAGCACTAACTTTTATTATTACTTTTTTGTATTTGTTTTGCTTGCATTTTTAGAGTGCTTTGAGCAGGCTGCTCCTCGTTTTATTGAAAACTCTAGGGAAGCTGGATGCAGGAATGACAATTGTATAGGTTGGCCCAGTTCTGGGAACAGCCACAGTTAAGACTTCGAAAACTACCAACTGTTGCAAATATTTAGTCCTCTGTTGGACAGTAGCTTAGCTCCGTTCATGATTTAAAGTTTCAGTGACTTTCTTTTTTCATTTTTTGTGTGCTAGGAGAAATATTAAGAGAGTATGTGATAGGTAAGTGAACTGAGTGGGCGGAGCACAACTAGTTGGCAAGTGTAAACTGCCAGTTATGTATCAGCAGTTTCATTTTTGGCACATTATGCTTTGTACCTCTAAGTTAAAGAATTATTGAATTTCTTCTCTTGAATTTCTTTCACCATGCCAACTTGGGATTTTTAATGCCGTCTCTTAGAAAATGTTTTCTTGTATAGTGTCCATTAATCAGCATCTCTTCGGATGCAGTAAAACATAACAGCAGGTTTTACATTTCTGTCTTCTTTGACTGCCTATTTTTGGTACTTTTAAGATCCAGTTCTTTGAAAGTAGATTGGTACAAATCTGACAGTTCTTTGTGAGCACCTATTTCACTTTCCTAAAAGGGATATGTGAAGAACTAACAATTTTTTCAGTTATAGTTCACATTTCTTTTCATTAGAGCAATCACTTCTATACGCATGAAATGATGAGTCTTTTTTTTTTTTAAGATTTTATTTATTTATTTGACAGATCACAAGTAGGCAGAGAGGCAGGCTCAGAGAGAGTAGGGGAAAGCAGGCTCCCTGCCGAGCAGAGAGCCCTATGTGGGGCTCCATCCCAGGACCCTGAGATCATGACCCTAGCCAGAAGGCAGAGGCTTAACCCAGTGAGCCACCCAGGTGCCCTGAAATGATGAGTCTTTAAAAATTAATTTTCTTTTACATATTTGACACCAGGAAATAAACATAACCAGTTGGAACAGAACTTAGAGGAAATGTTTACTAAGTGTGCAGTATTAAAGTACATGTTTATATTTAACATTGTTAAGTTTCTTTTATTTATTTTATTTTTCTTTGGGACACATTTATTGCTATTCAGTGACATGTCAGTGTTAATATTTTAGCTGTTTGTTCCTTTAATTTTTGGTTGTTGAATGATCAAAGAATCATTTTTTTCATCAAATGCTTTAATATCTTAAGTATATATTGAATAATTGTAATGTCTCAATGAAATGAGCTTTAAGAGAAAGTATTATTGACTTTGAATGAATATGCGGTAATAATCATGCTTTCTTTTCTTTAGGCTGACTTGACAGGAATTAAATGGAAAAGATATGTATGGCAAGGCCCAACTTCTGCCCCTATTCTGTTTCCGGTGACAGAGGAAGACCCCATTTTGAGCAGTTTTAGTCGCTGTCTTAAGGCAGATGTACTTGGTGTTTGGCGGCGAGATCAAAGACCTGGAAGAAGAGAATTGTGGATATTTTGGTGGGGTGAAGACCCCAGTTTTGCTGACCTTATTCACCATGACTTGTCAGGTGAAAGCAACTTACCATTTCTTTCTTTCTTTTTTTTTTTTTTTAAGATTTCATTTATTTATTTGACAGAGGGAGCACAAGTAGGGGGAGCAGCAGGCAGGGAGAGAAGCAGGTTCCCTGCCAAGCATGGAGCCCAATGTAGAACTTGATCCCAAGACTTTGGGACCATGACCTGAGCTGAAGGCAGGCTGAAGCTTTATGGACTGAGTCACCCGTGCACCCCACAACTTATCATTTCTAACTAATGATATATAGCAACATTATATACTTTTCCTAAAAATCATTTATATTACAAATTATGATTTTTTTTTTCTGTGAAACGCTGTTAGATGTCAAGCCAGATAAAAATTTAGCTTACTGTTATATTTCACTGTGGTTGTTTTATTTTATGTAAATTTATCCATTTTATGGCAGGCTTTAGCCTTGAATAATTGTTCTTTCACCACCCAGCTTCCTTGTGAATTTCTTATAGACAGGGAAGGCATGTTATCTAAGAAAAATGGAATGGGGGAGCATAAAGTGCCTAACAAAGTCATTTGCAAGCACCTGTAATTCACCATTTGAGTCCATTCTGCCACTGCTCTCTTCTGTATGAATATGCAGACAGTTGTAGGAGTATCTAGAAATGTTGTAATTTTCTCATGTTTTTTCAAGTTATATATTTTGTTGTTAATTGTGGTTGTATTAACATATGAAAGCATATGATAATTTTGTTATTTTTTGAGAGTGATTCTTTTAGATATTGTTCCTTCAGAGACTCACTAAAATGAGACTAGTGCCAACTTGTTTAGCTTTTATAGGACATGGAATCATGCTCTGTAAAGTTACACAGGTTCATAATAAAATTATTTCTATCAGTGAGACTACTTAGGACCAAATACTACTTTAGAAAGAGAAATTATATCTCTTCGTGTAGTCACTGAAGCTTGTGCTTGCTTTAGACTCTTAAGAGTCCATGTTAACTGAATCTTAGGATAGGAATGTAAATGATTAGTTATTTGCTGCAAGGTACCATGGATTCAGCAAGATGTTTGGTGATGATTTTTGCCTGACAGGTAAATTTTGGATTTTTAGATAACTAAAAAAAAGCATTCTTACTTGAAATTGAGTACTCTGAAGTTTCTGTTATTGTCCATTTGATGTATAAGACCTATTTTATTTTTGGATATAATGTAATCCAGGTGACTATCTTAAGACATTAAGAAGACTAATGTTTCTGTAGAAATGTATGTGTTCATTTGTTTTATAGTTCCTTTTACCTTCTAATGAACAAAGCCTTTGGTACTAATCTTTATTTATTTATTTATTTATTTATTTATTTATTTATTAAAGATTTTATTTATTTATTTGTTAGAGAGGACACAAGCACAGGCAGACAGAGGCAGGCAGAGGCAGAGGGAGAAGTAGGCTCCCTGCCGAGCAAGGAGCCCGATGTGGGACTCGATCCCAGGACGCTGGGATCATGACCTGAGCCGAAGGCAGCTGCTTAACCAACTGAGCCACCCAGGCGTCCCTAATCTTTATTTTTGAGAGTGATTATAATTTTTTTATGATAAATGCTTTCTAGCTTTCCTAAGAAGATCCCTGCTGGAGATGTTAGTCCTTCCTTCTGAATATGGTCTGAGTATGCAGTGTAGTTCTAAATATGTACAATGATGTCTTTACATATGTATATGTATGTATAAGTATATGGTGTGTGTGCACAAATCTACACACACACATATGTCAGGATATGAAATTTCTCTATTAAGCTTGCAGGCTTCCTTTTTCCTTCCATTGACTTTGGTATGGTGGAATTATTTTATTCTTTAAGTGGTCATAAAGACCTTAACTAAAATGTTTGGAGACTGTTATTGATAAATTATGCACTATATAAACTAGTTGATAAACTATATACTATATGAACTGTAATGCTGACTTGGGAATTTCAATATTGATAAAGTTGGCAGAGCATTTGAACAGACCATTTTCCCCCCAGATTTCATGTAATACATTTTGTAGAATCAAAGATAATTTTAACAGATTTGTAGTATTTAGTTTTACTGTAGTAGGACTGTTCTTTTCAGAATCTATTAAAATTAAATGTGAGCTGTTTTGATATATATTAAAACACTATGTGGATTTCCCCCCTAAATTATGAATTAAATATGTTTTCTCCTAAAACTGGGCTATAGTTTAAAAAATTGCTTCTGTGGTTTAACTTTGCTTTTTTTGCATAATTTTAAAAAATGATAATACTTGTAGTTTAAAATATTGATCTTGAATGTGGATGAATATAATTTTGGAAGATTAGGTTTTAATTGTTAGATTTTGCTGAATGCCATTGAATGATAATTAACTTTAAAAAAGTTATCAGAGTGAAAGAATTGAAATAGCAAAGCAAAATATATTAGGAGTAGTATATATAACTATAATTACCATTCCAAAGCCTGTTCTGTACTGTTTTAAACAATGTGTATAGTCAGTAGTATTTATGTAATGTTTTAGCTTTATTTCCTCCCTAACTTGTCATTTACTTTAGAATGTTGTTACTTATATCAGACCTATTTTAAAGAATAATAAGGTCTTTTCAGATGGAGTATATTTGTCTCGCCCTCTTCTTTGCTCCAGGGATACCACCGTCTGCCTCCCTTTTGGGATAATTAGTCTGCCTCTGTCTCTCTAGCTAACCCCTTTTTCATTTCTTCCCATCTGTGGCACTCTATTCCCTTCTTTTAAGCTCCCCTGAGAAGAGAGCAGCTGGACAGTAGGGGTGGCATCAGCTGCAGGAGGCAATCCTGAGTTCCAAGTGGAGGTGTAGCACTGAGGAAAGGGGAACCGGAAGGACCCAGGTGGTAACTAAAAAGCTGGTTAATTTAGTTTGAGCTTGCTTTTTGCAGGCACAGGCAGTGCCCTTCTGTTTGGTTCAGCACCTACCACATCTTGTTACTGAAGTGTTTGTGATTATGGTGTTTTTCCCTTCTTGATGAGGGAAAGAGGGAAGGCATCCTATTTTGCAAAGATTAGAATTCTGTTTTTCTTATTAACTGAAATATCCAGTAATAAAAGTATAGAATTGCTTTTGCTCGGCCCCTTTTTTCTTTCATGTCCCCTATAGTGTATTTAAAAAAATAAACTTTTAATTTTAAAATAGTTTTAGATTTATACAGAATTTGTGAAGATAGTATAGTGAGTTCCTGTATAACCTCACCCAGCTTCTTTTATTGTTACTACTATATATTGTGTACATTTTGCACAACTAATGAACCAATATTGATACGCTGTTATTAACTAAAGCCTGTAGTTTATTTGGATTTCCTTTATTTTTACCCAAAGTTCTTTTTGTATCCTATGTTCCCATCCAGCATACTACATTTAGTGGTGGTGTCTCCTTAGGCTATTCCACATTGTGATATTTTTTCCACACTTGTCTTGTTTTGATGATCCTTGATAGTTTTGAAGAGTCTAAACAGGTTCTATAGTGCATTTTAAATTTTGCCTGTCTGAATATCATGTGGCATGTGTTTTGGTCATTTTCATTTCAAGAGTAGATGAGGTATAGAAACAGAATGTAAACTTACCTTATTGCCAATTGGTGAAAATCTGTTAACAGCAAACCAAATCTAATTTGATACATACTTTAAACCCCCTGTAACTTGTTTTGTAGCAGTAGTAGTCAGTACTGTTTAGTAATTTGCAAAGACCTAATGGTTTTTGGGTTAGAAGTTTTGTTAACTAGTAATGGCTTAACTATAACATTCTAGGGAGAGATTTGTTCAGAATATCCCTTGAATCCCAAAGCCAAAAACTTTTTTTTTTTTAACTTTTTGCTCTGCTTCCTCTAAGAGAATGGTTAGTTGATTATAGCTTTTAAAATTTTATTTATCTATGCATATTTTTTATTTATGCACATATTTTATTTATGTATATTTTTAATTTAAATTTTGTAGCAGACCTCATTTAGTGGTTGTATGATAGAGGTATAAAATTGGTGCTGGGAAAATTTTAACTTAATTCCTCTGGTCATAGGTCTCTGTATAATAGATAGGACTGATTGGTTCTTTTAAGTGTACTATTAGTTTTCGTCAAAGCAAGATTGTTTATTACCATTAATGTGTCCTTGAACGAGAAGAGTTTTCTGGGTATTTTTCTTTTGTGCCTTAACCTTTTTGGAATTTTATTGCTGTCATTATTGGCTTTTAGTCCTCCCCTTAAAACAAAAATAAAAATAAAAACTACTCCCTCTCGTGAGGTTGCATCTTTAAAAAATTATAGCAAGCTAGACTGTGATGAGACTCTTTGAGAAAACTGATACCTTGAGAACTAAAAAAAAAAGACTCAGGCAGGGCTAAAAATATTTGTTATTTTTTCTGGCTCCTGTGGTGTATACATGGGATTTTAGCAACTTGTCCAAATACTTCCATTATACCAGAATTTCATCATAATACTTTTAAACTAAATGGGCCATTTGTTGCTCTTAGAGTTTAATTTTAGCTTCTTTTATTGAAAGATGTTAATTATAGTGGAATTTTAACCTTAAGTGGCAGCTTTAAGAGGATTGAGAAACAGATAAATAGCAGCCAAGTATAGGAATCTAGTGTCAGCCAAATTAAAAAAAAAATTGTTATGTGCCACTGCTCGCCTAAAGGGAGTTAATTCATTTCTGTCTTCTGTTCCATAGTTTCCTTGTGACCCACCTTTTGTATTGTCTAGTCTTCTAGGGACAATTTTGTTTGCCATATTTCTTCTATGTACTGCCCATTTTGAGCAAAACCATACATCTTTTAAATTTTCAAATCAGAGATAATTTATCAACATATATTCAGGGGATTTCTAAACCAGAGGTTTTCAGGTTTTGCCATAGATCAGTGGTGCTGCCAGCTTAATGCTCTGAGTAATATTTGTTGAATGAATGGCTTTGAAAGAGCAATAAGACAAACACTGGTTTAGATATTTAAACATTTCTCTTTATTCTCTTAGGAAATTCATGGTATTTTCTATAATTTTTGACCCATTCATTATTCATTAGTATATGTTTTAAAAGCTTGGCAGAATTATTTAGGAAAAGATAGCTTTTTTACTGGTTTATTACTGTGGAGATATTTAAAGATGTCAGTTCTGAGAAAAATGTTGAATGTGAGTACTGGGTGTATCAGCTTTTTTGTTTTTTATTTTTTTTTCCACTCAGTTATTTTGTTGACCTATCACATAGTTTGTGTCATCAGTATAATCTGTATCCTCAGGAAGATTTTTATGGTAATCAAGTTTAGCATTTGAACTTTTGTATTGTTTTCTTCAAATATTTTGTAAAAAATTTTCAGGTAATGATGAAGAGTTCTAATGCTAAGAGTTCTAATGGAAAAGTACTATGAACAAAATTGAATCTATTATCTTTGGGAATACAGAGACAAGAGGAGGAAAACATTTATTTAAATGCATTTAAGTAGACCTTTTCCATTAGGCTATGGTTGATTAAATTCAAAAGAGCTAGGTAAAGATTTGCCATGTGTTCCGTCTACTCCGTTCTCTGTTATAATACTGGTGTTGAAATTCAGAGACTGGTTTTAATTAGTGTAAGAGGTGCATATCACTGTTTTGGGTATGTTGATTGTACCGTTTCACTTTTCATATCTGAATACACATGCAGAGAAGTACTTTTGCTATGCTTATTATAACATCAGGATATTAGAAGCTTGGCTGATGTAGGCTCTTATTTCTAGGTGACCTCCCCAGCCACCCCCCACACCAAGTACAAGACAAAAAAATCTTCAGGCTTTTTGTTGAACGTTATTAGGACTTATTTCTTCAGCAGTGAAAAATGAAATTGTTGCTTTAGTGTAATAGTTGCTTAGTTACTTGCTATAGGTGAAGATATCAGATATTTGTTGGCTTGGAAAACCCTAACAGGTGGTCCCTTCTTCGTTTTATGCATAACTCCCATTTAGTGTTAATGAAAATTGTGGGTGTTTGAGGGTATAATGTAAAATGAGGATTAAGTTAACCTTAATTTCTCTAGATAAAAGCATTAAATTCACCTGATTCCCTAGATAAACTTTAGAGCAATGAGGGAGAAATGCTTGAATATTAGTACTGACTGGATTTTTAAACTATATTTAGTATTCTTAAACTTTTAACTTCAGATTTAACTGAGATAGACTTTTAAAATAAAAATCTTCAGAATTTTATGTAAAAAATGTATGTAAGTTACTGTATTACAGACTTTTATTATTCCAAAGACTTATTTATTTACTGTTTGTGGGAAGAAGACAGATTCATTCTCAAGTTTTGAATGAATAATTTTCTGATATTTGAAGTTTATAGCAACTGAACAACTTTGATATGTAATGGTAACAACTCTGTCTTGGATATTTGTGGCCTTAAAATTTAAAACTAGTTAAAAATATTTTGGCAAAGTTTTCTTGTCTAGGACAAATGTTATAACCATTGTGCTTCTCAGAAGGTAAGGAGTTTCGAGGTAAAGAGCAGTAAAAATAAAGTATACTTAATAGATTACAAAGAAGTGAAGAACTGGGAGATATTTCCAGCATAACTGGAAATTAAAAGCATGTGTATTTTTTATCATAAATCACAATGTGATGTAAAACTCTTAATGTGACTAATTTTGAAATGACAGAATCTGATTAGGCTGAAAGCAGATTAAGATTTTTTTTCTCAGTAACTCACAAATATACTTGTGATCTAGACCTTGAAATAATTAAAGTGAAGTCACTGTGTGCCATGTCCCTTTTCTTCTAGCTATCTTTAATAAAGTGAAACTTGTTAAGTTTTGGCTTTATATGGACATATATAAGGTTGTCTACAATATAATAGAATATAGAACCGTTTTCTCTTTAGTATTAATGATTTAAAGTTATTCCAGCTCTCAAGTATTGTCATTTTTTGAAGTTTACATCATTTTTTTAAAGCTTACCATTTTGGAAAAACAGTTGACTTGAAAGACTTGCCTAATTTAGGAAACAATTTAAAGAACAACATAAAATCAACATTAACCTTTGTAGTTGCACAAATTTCTAGTGCAGTTAAAGTCCACCGTCACTATGCTTTTTAGTTAGTCTACCCATTTGTTGTGTAGATTATGAATATAATATATAATATATATGGTATATATATTATATATATAATAAATGTGTCCCGCTTAATACATTTTTCTGCTTTTATTCAGAAGCCTCATAGTTTATTATTATTCTATGGGTATAGTGGAGACATTTTTAGTGTTGAATTAAGAAAGATTTTATCATTTATTTTTTACTTAAGTTGAAAGATGATCTGTATTTATAAAATGTTTATGAAGGTGTATAGACTGTGGAATGATATAAATTATATTTGAAATAATAAGTTAAAAGCTCAAATATCATTTGTAGCAGGATTCATTGGATGGTTTGTTAAAGATATGAAATGGATAGAGAATACATTTTTTTGAACTACATCTAGACTTAATTGAGAAATAACTATGTTAACATTTTTTTGTTAGGTTGAAGTGGTTAATAGATGGGCTGGCAAAATTGAGGCTGTAGAGTTAGTAGGGTAGTTATAACTTTGTATTGAAAGTTCTATTTATTTTTTTAAAGATTTTATTATTTGAGAGAGAGAGAGAGAGAGAACACCACCAGGGGGAGGGGCAGAGGGAGAAGCAGACTCTCCACTGGGCAGGGAGCCTGATTGGGACTCCATCCCAGGACCCTGGGATGGTGACCTGAGCTGAAGGCAGATGCTTAATGACTGAGCCACCCAGGTGCACCAAGACTTAAATTTTAAATACAACGTCTGGGGCACCTGGGTGGCTCTTTCGGTTAAGTGCCTGCCTTTGGCTCAGGTCATGATCCCGGGGTCCTGGGATGGGGTCCTGGGTCTGGCTCCCTGCTCAGCCTGCTTCTCCCTTTCCCTCTCCTGTACCCCCTGTTTGTGCTCTCTCTCTCTCTGTGTCAAATAAATAAAATCCTTTAAAAAATAGAAGTCTTTATATTTTAAAATTTCTTCTTCAAGTAGGGATCCTATATTGTATAGTAATCATGGGACTCATTTGGTTGAAATGAGACCTAAGGTGGCCAATAATGCATCCCTTGTTAGGCTCTGTGCCACAAGCTTCCTTTTTATTCATTACTTATTTTTATAGTTGAGTCATCGATTAGAATGCTGATGGACCTAAAATGTTTTGAGTTAATTATTAACTGGCTAGGTTTTTTTTTGGCAGGCTGAATGACTGGAGGAATTAGGACAAAGTAACTAACAAGTGAGCCAACTTAGAAATTAGAGTATCTGATGTTTCCCAGCTTATACAGATGTTCTTTGCATTGATACAGAAACCAAACCAGTATGTTTGCAGTATATCATTGACTTTTTTATGCGTTAGGAAAATAGTTTTCAGGCACTTTAATGGAATACATGACACTTAGCGTTTTGCTCCTTATGGAGTAACTTTGAAACCTGATATTTTAAAGTCTAGATTTACATTGAAGTGGTGGTAGCTCAGTATTCTGAGGTTTAGTAGGGTTTATGTAGTAGGTGTAGTAGGGTTTATGAATTTAAACCATAACACTTTTTACTTGCTCTGAGTAAATATAGTGCCACTACTTTACTTTTTGTTTCTTTCATTTCTCTTGTAGAGGAGGAAGATGGAGTGTGGGAGAATGGACTTTCCTATGAATGTCGTACTTTGCTGTTTAAAGCAGTTCACAATCTGTTGGAACGGTGTTTAATGAACCGGAACTTTGTACGCATTGGCAAATGGTTTGTAAAGCCTTATGAAAAAGATGAAAAACCTATAAATAAAAGGTAAGCTATCTTACGTAAACTCTTAACATTTCTTTGGGTTTGTTAATTTTTATAGCTTTACAGAAAATGTAGACTAAAACAAGCTGTCTTATAGACATATGCAGGAGGTTAACGTCAGCAGAGTACTATAAGTTTTCAATTTTCTTTGATAAGTTTTCAATATTTCTTTTATGCATTTTAAGAATTCTCTTGAAGTGGGAATAGGCTGTGTGACTAATGACCTAAATTTTGGTTTGGGATGATAGAAAAAATGTGGAATGAAAGCAGAGGCTTAAGCAATGAAGTATACTTTTTTAGTAGTAGTGCAAATGTATTTATGATACTGTTAAAATTAAGTAACATTAATACTTATTAAAGATCGTGATCTGGGGGCGCCTGGGTGGCTCAGTGGGTTAAAGCCTCTGCCTTTGGCTCAGGTCATGATCCCAGGGTCCTGGGATCGAGTCCCGTATCAGGCTCTCTGCTCGGTGGGGTGTCTGCTTCCTCCTCTCTCTTTCTGCCTGCCTCTCTCCCTACTTGTGATCTCTGTCAAATAAATAAATAAATAAATAAATAAATAAATCTTTAAAAAAAAAAAAGATCGTGATCTGTAGTTGTGTTTTGGATTGAGTTAACCCTCTCATTCCCAAACATCTAGTTTTGCTTTAATTAAAGTAATTTAAATTGTGTTTTTCTATATAAGACATATTTACTCTTAGAGTGTAATTTTCTTGAACTTTGAATTAAGCAAATTTATGACACTAATTTGTAGAATAATTGCAGATAGAGACACAGAAGACTTTAAGGTATTTCTTTTCCTGTGTAGTTAAAAGCTTTAGATTGCTGGAACGCCTGGGTGGCTAAGTCGGTTAAGCCACTGCCTTTGGCTCAGGTCATGATCCCACCGTCTTGGGATCGAGTCCCGAATCCAGCTCCTTGCTGGACAGGGAGCCTGCTTCTCTCTCCGCCTCTGCCTGCCACTCTGCCTGCTTGTGTGCACACTCTCGCTCGCTCTCTCTCTGACAAATAAAGAAATAAAATCTTAAAAAAAAAAAAAAAAGCTTTAGATTGCTACCATTCTCTGTTTGTTTTATTTATTTATTTTAGGTTTTATTTATTTACTAATTTGGGGCGGGGGAGAGAATGTGTGAGAAGGGGGGAGGGGCAGAGGGAGAAGGAGACAGAGAATCCCGGGCCGACTCCCCACCAAAAGCACAGCCTGACTCGGCTCTGTCTCACAACCCTGCAATCATGATCCAAGCCAAAATCAAGAGTTGGATGCTCAGCCAACTGAGACACCCAGCGCCCCAGTTCTTTTTGATTTAAATATGATACAAGATATAGTCTCTTAGAAGATTTGGTCTTAAGCACTAGTTAAATTAGTGAGGTTTCAAGAAAGATGAAACGGTAAGATGGGGTGTGAGAGAAAAGCAGTTTTTTAGTTTTCCCTGAAAGATGTGAGGATATGAAGGAAACATTTGGTTTTGTTGTATCATTGTTTTTGTTTGTTTTTTAAGATTTTATTTATCTATTTGACAGAGAGGTCACAAGTAGGCAGAGAGGCAGGCAGAGAGCCCGACAAGGGGCTACATCCCATGACCCGAGCCGAAGGCAGAGGCTGAACCCACTGAGCTACCCAGGCATCCCTATGTTGTATCATTGTTGAGATGCCATCTTTTATGTCACTTTTTTTAGTATTTTTTTAAAAAGATTTTATTTGAGATAGGGAGCACATGGTGGGTGAGTAGAGGTTGGGGAGGGAGGGGCAGATGGACAGGGATAACTAGACTCCTGTGTGAGCGGGGAGGCCAGTGTTAGATTCGATTCCAGGACCCTGGGATCATGACCTGAGCTAAAGGCAGATGCTTAACCTGCTCAGCCACCCAGGTGTCCCCATCTTTTATGTCTTTTGTACACACTGTTTTCAGTGTGTATGAGTCTTTTCAAACTTCTCTTTTTGTTTTAAACTTTTTTTTTTCAGATTTTATTTATTTATTTGACAGAGAGAGAGAGGGAACACAAGTAGGGGGGAGTGGGAGAGGTTGAGAAGCAGGCTTCCTGCTGAGCAGGGAGCCTGATGACCCTGGGATATGACCTGAGCTGAGGGCAGATGCTTAACGACTGAGCCATCCAGGTGCCCCTCTTTTTAGTTTTAGTAGGATGGATGAGTAGATAAGTCTGGACAAATAAGGCTCTTTCATTTTCTTTCTTTTTCAAAATGAACATAGATCTTTATTGTCAACAAAAATATTGTACAAGTTAGGAATGAATTCAGTTGCAAAAGAGAGAACACCTAATTACTTGTAGGAATTGATTTTTCTTGGTAGCAAGGAGTCTGGAGATAGGTAGCCCAATACTGGTGGGTCTGTTCAATAATGTCATCAAGGACTGGTATCTTGGAATTTTCTGTGATGTATCTTTAGCCTTTAGCTTTCGTCCACATGGTCCCCAGGAGTGTTGCCTTTCTGGATTTCACTCACAGTGAAATGAGACAGGAAGAGGAAGGGAGAAAGCAAGAAAGGGTGACCCTTGGATCAGAAAATAGGTTTTTTCCTGGAGACTTTAGCTGACCTATTTTGGCTACACCAACCAAGAGAAACAAATATTTTTTATGTGGGAGAATTGCCTCTCTGAACAAAATAAGGCTTCTGGTTTGGAAGAAGAAATGGAGAAGAGACATGAAGTAGGCAATAAGAAGAAGGGGAAATAAATGTCAGGTTGGTAATCAGCAGTATTCACCATATATATTAATACAGTTTTAAGAAGTCAAGCAGATACCTGAGATTTAAAATGATAAAAAGCTGCCATCTGAGCACCAAATACTAGATAATGCTCCTTAGAGGCATTTCCTTTTAATTCTTTTAACTTAATTTATCTATTTAAAAATTAAAAGTAGGGCTCCTGGGTGGCTTAGCTGGTTAAGCGACTGCCTTCAGCTCAGGTCATGATTCTGGAGTCCCGGGATTGAGTCCTGCATCAGGCTCCCAGCTCCATGGGGAGTCCATGTCTCCCTCTGACCTTCTCCCCTCTCATGCTCTCTCTCAAATAAATAAAATCTTAAAAAAAAATAAAATAAAAAAATTTAAAAGTAAATAACATGCTGATTCCTGAGTTTTCAATTATGTCAGTTATTTAGTATTAACCTATTGACTTTTTTTAAAAAAGATTTTATTTATTTATTTGATAGAGATCACAAGTAGGCAGAGAGGCAGGCAGAGAGAGAGGAGGAAGCAGGCTGTCCGCAGAGCAGAGAGCCCGATGCGGGGCTTGATCCCAGGACCCTGGGATCATGACCTGAGCCGAAGGCAGTGGCTTTAACCCACTGAGCCACCCAGGTGCCCCCCTATTGACTTTTTTTTAAAAGATTTTATTTATTAGAGAGAGAGAGAGTGCAAGCAGGGGGAGAGATAGGGAGAGAGAGAATCTCAAGCAGACTCTGTGCCGAGTGTGGAGCCCAAGCGTGTGGAGCCCAACTTGGGCTCGATCCCATGACCTTGAGATCATGACTTGAGCTGAAATCAAGAGTCAGACCCTTAACCAGTTGAGCTACCAAGGTGCCCCTAAATATATTGACTTTGATGGTTTAACTGTTTTACATTCTTCCCCTTCCATGCCAACCACTTGTATACACTCCACTTCTTTCGTTTCTTATCTTGCCAATAAGTTTGTAAGAGTTGGTAAAAACAATACCTGTTATTCATACTATGATTACATAAATACTATTTGTAGCCAAGCCATATAGTGTATTAGAATTATGTTCCATTTCCTCTGTATCTTTTTGTTTTCTTCAGTGTTACGATTATTTTTTTTTTTTTCCACTTAATTATCTATCTCAGATGTTGGTGAACTACCACTCCACAGGGTAAATAAAGCCTGCAGTGTGTTTTTGTAAATAAAATCTTACTGTAACACAGCCATGTTCATTCATTTATAGATTATTTTATGCCTGCTTTCATACTACAGCAGAGTTGAATAGATGTGATAGGACGGATGGACCCACAAAGCCTAAAATTGTTAGCCTATAATATTTATTCTCTGGCTCTTTGCAGATGAAGTTTGCTGACCTCTGATCTAAGTACCTATTTGTGATCTAAGTACCTATTGATGATTCCTTCCTAGAGGATCTACCAGAAAGAAAATCTCGCCTCTCTACCTTTAATGAGTTTGTGTAATATCTTGGTTTCTTTTTTCTTTTCTCACTTGTTAACATCTTTTGTTTGAGCCCTTTGTTCTTCTGTTCCAATTTGGACTGGTTGTTTTATATAGGCTTGTCTCACAGCAGTCATCTTGGGAATTCCCTTTGCCTTTCTTTGTTAGATTCCTTATTTCCTAGATCTTATAGATCTCATGTTTGCCTTTTTGTTTCTTTTGGCATGGCGGAGGGAGGGGTGTCTTACTGTTTTGGTAGTGCTTATCCACCAGTAGTTTCCTGAGAAAGGAATACATGAGAAGTAGTATTTTGGGATCCTGAATATACAAATTACCTCCTTTTCCACTCTTGAGGCTTCTGGGCACTAAAATGGCAACTGGAAATTCTTTGTATGTGAGTAGCTATGAAGTAGCAGGCTTTAGTAGATTGATTGGTCAAGGACCAAGCCATTTTATTGGGTGCCTGTTGCCCAACTGTCTGTCTGTATGTGTCCCTCCCCACTCTCATCCTCTTAAAGTTAATCATTTTTCCCAGAGGAGTCCTTCAGGATCCTAACTAGGGAATATAAGCTTGGCTGTCAACAACTTAGTAGGGAGCCTACTAAGTAAAGCAGGCTGTCCTTATATATTTATATTAGGAAAACACTATACTTCTATGGTATTTAGATTTTTACTTAATTCTTCTTTCAAATACATCATTTCAGCTGTATTTGGTATCTCTTAAGTGAAGATTTCCTGTTTCATCCAATTTAAAGTGAACTTCTAACTTTTCTACTGATATGGAATAATGTAAAGAACCTGTCTGCAGGATAGGGAAGTGCATCTAGGAGTCTGACTTAAGAACTTACTCAAGAACTTTCATTCTTTTGTTTTTGGTTACACCATGCATCCACTTTCAGAAGTCTGTCAGTATCTTCACTTTTGTGACTTTCTGGGATTTTGTGGGTTTGATTCACTTTGCATTTTGGTTTTTCCCCCCTTAGCCTTTATTTACTAAGCTAGATACTATTTTTGCCTTTCCTTGTTAGCTCCCCAAATTTTGTGGCCAGTATTTGTCTGCTACCTTCACTTGTACCACTCTCTTTTTGCTCTTTTGCTGTCTATATGGAAGGTGTTTCACAAAGAAGTAGAGGTAAATGAATGTGTTCAATGAGCCATGTAAGATACTAGAAGTATCTTTATTTCTCTTCATGAAAGAAGCTTTCTTAATGGGCTTTTACTATTAGAACATGCAACTTTTCATATTGGGGATTTCCATGAATCCAGTAGATTCTACTTGTTATTTACTTAGAGTAATTTAACACTAGTGTGTTCCTGTGGGCTGAGCCATTTAGAAGGGAAACTAAATTCAAGCTGTGTTTTATTAGAGGAGTGGTACCAGAAATAGTGTATGCTCTTCTGAGTTACTCTTGGAGGATAGTTGTGCTACAAAACTGATTTTATCCAGGACAGATAAATCGCTCTTCCTCAAATCTTTTTTCGTAGGAACTGCCCTCCTTCCTCCCCTCCCTTTAGAGAAGCAAGTAGAAAAATCAAGCAGATAAGCCTCTCAATTGCTTTTAATTATGGTTTGGGACTACATACTTTTCCGTTGAATTCAGTGGAATGATAATAGGCATGTAGATAATGAATGACTGGATTATAAATTACATTTCTGTCCCATTATGAAGTGAAACCATTAAGGGCGGTATATACTATTTTTGTTTACTGATCCAGTCACTTTCTGTTGAACTTGCATAAGCATTTTTTTTTTAAATTTTAAAGACAGGGCAGGGGAGTAGGGGAGGGTGAGAAAATCTTAGGCAGGCTCTAGAAGCCTGACACAGGGCTCCATCTTACAACCCTGACTGAGATCATGACCTGAATGCAAATCAAGACTCGGATGCTTAATTGATTGAGCCACCCAGATGCCCCAAGAACTTGTTTAAACATTCTTAAAAAGAATAATTGTCTGGGGCAGAGGGTGACTCAGTTGTTAAGCGACCAACTCTTGATTTCGACTCAGGTCATGATCTCAGGGTTAGGAGATTGGCCACTAAGGTTCCACATAAGGCCTCCGTGCTCAGTGGGGAGTCTGAGATTCTCTCTCTCTCCCTCTGCCCCACCCCCACTCATGGGCTCTCTTGTGCACGCTCTGTAAATAAATAAGTAAATAAAATTTAAAAGAATATAATTGTCAAGGAAGGAAATTGGTATTGTGAAACTGGTTTCATTTGAACAAAGGAGAAAATATTTCTGACCTTTTCTATCTTCTTCCTTTCTTTATCCCCCTTAAATATAGATTCTCATCTAATAATGTGGATTTCAGTGTAGCTAGTTGTCTGATTAACAGTCTTCAGGGACTGAAAGAGAGGAAATGGAGTTAAATCTAGTTGTATAACTAGGTTAGCTGTAAAGAACCCCTCAACTGTATAGGTAATTAACCACAGGAATTTAAGAAGTTATTAGGGTAATTAACACTAAGAAATTTAAAAGAATTGCATTTAAATCTACCATTTTCCGGTATTATTAAAAGAATGGCCAGTGTTTTGTCTTAACAGTTTAGATGTTTTCCTGCAGTGTAGGAAACTAGGTCAGATGCAGTTGCTGTGTTTGCTAGTGAAACCACAGGTGAATGGCTATAATAAGTACCAATGACTTACTGTAGGTTTTAAGTATTATCTTAGTAAAAAGGCATCACAAACTTGTAATGTTTGAGTGTACATTAGGATAAGATTATTTTGAAGAAGAACCTAAGTTTCGTGCTTGGCTGGCTTTTTGTCATTTAAATTTATTATAGCAGTTTAGCTGAATGGCCAGTTAAGTTTGTTTATTTAATAAGAGTTTTAAATGCTTATAGGAAGGTACACAGAGTAGAAAGATATTAATAAGGATTATTTTTAAGACTGCTGGTCTAATGTCTTCCAGTATGAATTTACATAGGAGGTCTGCTAATTAAGTGGTAGTTGAGACTGTATAGGAGAGTTAATAGGGGACATTTAATATATAATTTTACTCTGTTCCCTCAACTACAGATAATAGCCATATAATTAGTTTCTGTGGAAAAAAATATATTGTTCCGTTGGTAAATCTGCTTTGAGATTTTTACTCTACTATTTAGCCTCAATTTTATTTATTTTTATTATTTTTTAAAGAATTTATTTAACAGACAGATCACAAGTAGGCAGAGAGGCAGGCAGAGAGAAAAAAAGGGAAGCAGGCGGTGGGGGGGAGGGCAGGCTCCCTGATGAGCAGAGAGCCTGGTGTGGGGGATCCCAGGACCCTGGGATCATGACCTGAGCCGAAGGCAGAGGCTTTAACCCACTGAGCCACCCAGGCACCCCTAGCCTCAATTTTAAAAGACAGTATAGGATATCTGAATATCATGTATATATCTGTGTGTATAATCACGTGTGTATGTAAATAGGATAGAATAAATCTTTGCTGAATATAACAAAGATTGGATCAAATGTCTGGTTCTGTATTTTTTTTTTTCTAAGATTTTATTTATTAGAGAGTATGTGTGTATGAGAGAGAGTGTAAGAGGAGAGGGAGAGAGAGTCTCAAACAGACTTGCACTGAACGTGGAGCCCCATATGGGGCTTGATCCCATGACCCTCAGATTATGACTTGAGCCAAAATCGGGCATTGGATGCTTAACTGACTAAGCCACCCAGGTGCCCCAGGTTCTGATGTTCTGTGCCCTTATTTTGGGTTCTGGAATTAAGGTTAAGTGTTAGGAAAGAGTCTGGCCCACAGGAAGAGATTTTGGTCTTGTGGGATGAAGCCGGTAAAGTTCACAGGAAGGAGTGTATCCCTAAGTATTTATAGAGTGAATTGTAACTAGAATATTAGGGCAAAATAAGGATATTTAATCCCTGCCTATTTATTTATTTATTTATTTATAAGATCTTATTTATTTATTTCACAGATAGAGATCACAAGTAGGCAGAGACCTAGGCAGAGAGAGAGGGGAAGTAGGCTCTCTGCTTAGCAGAGATAGATGCGGGGGCTCAATCCCAGGACCCTGAGATCATGACCTGAGCCAAAGGCAGAGGCTTTTACCCAGTGAGCCACCCAGGCGCCCCTATTTATTTTAAAGTTCTTATTTGTTTGACAGAGAAACAGCAAGAGAGGGAACACAAGCTGGGGGAGTGGGAGAGGGAGAAGCAGGCCTTCCGCCAAGCAGGGAGCCTGATGGAAGGGCTCGATTCCAGGTGCTGGGATCATGGCCTGAGCCGGAGGTGGACGCTTTAACAACTGAGTCACCCAGGCACCCTTTTTAAAAAAAATTCTATTTTAATTTTAAAGATGCTTTAGAACTGTGCTGTTCAGGATAGTAGCCACTATTTAAATTTCAATTACTTAAATAAAATTACAATTCACTTTCACTGGCTACATTTCAAGTACTCCTGTGACTAGTGGCTAGTGTATTGGGTAAGGTAGATATAGAGTATTTCCTTCATTGCCGGAAGTTCTTTTGGATGGTGTTATTTACAGCAGAGCCTTTACCCTTATTATTAAAATAATACTTTAGGAGCTTTACTAAAGAAGATGGTCAAGGTTGTTTTTGTTTTTAAGGCACGAGATGAAAGACTATACTTTAAATTTCACCCATAGAACTGTGTTTATCTTCCACTACACCTTTGGCTTTTACACAGTTCTTTTATCTCATATATTTTAATTAAATGTGAGCAGGACAAGACTTAAGTTTCCTCTGGTTATATTATTAACCATTTTTATGTAGCTTTAGGATTTCCTTTGGTTGGGTCCCTTAATACCTCTGAAAACTTGAACTTCTAGAGAAGCTACGAGCAATCATGTTTTCTAAGGACTCATTTTCTTTCTTCTTGCCTTCTAAGGTAGCAGTGTCCTGTAGAAATACAATGTGAATCACATATATAATTTTAAATCTTCTAGTAGGCACATTAAAAAAGGTAAAAAAAAAAAACCCAGCTGAGATAAATATATTTAACTCAGTATCTAAAATATTTTAGCATGTAATTAATTATGCAAAGAATATTAGTGAGATATTTTACTTTTTTTAAATAAGTTTTTTAAGTTTAATGTATATTCTGTACTTAGAGTAGTACATCTCCATTTGGATTGGCCGCATTTATGTGCTCAGGTGTCACGTATATATTGGCTGTTGCATTAACAGCATATTCTAGGGTTTCAAGCCCAATTGAACTTGATATAATGTTTATTGGTAAAAGATGTTTTCTAACTGGGGCGCCTGGGTGGCTTAGTTGATTAAGTGTCTGCCTTTGGCTCAGGTCATGATCTCAGGATCCTGGGATTGAGCCCTGTGTCAGGGTCCCTGCACTCCCTCTCCACCACCACCACCCTGCTTGTGCTCTCACGTGCGTGCTCTCTTTCTCTGTCAAATAAATAAATAAAATCTTAAAAAAAAAGATTTTCTAACTGGTTTTCGAATCCTCTTGGAATTGTATGCTAATATTTTAAAAGATTTTATTCATCCATTTAGAGAGTGAGGGCATGAGTGTGCAAACAGTGGGAAGGTCAGAGGGAGAGGGGGAGAGAGAGAATCTTAAGCAGACTCCATAACCATGAGGAGCCCAGTGTGGGGCTTTATCCTATGACCCTGAGACCGCCACTGGAGCTGAAACTAAGAGATGCCCAACTGACTTGAGTCACCCAGGTACCCCATATGCTAAATTTTGAGTGTGATTTAGACTCTAAAAGATAGGGGAAACCTTGACCTTATGTCAAGGTACCCACTATTTGCACAGTTGGGCATAGTTGCTGTCTTTTGCCTCTCTGCAGCCTGTCTGTGTTGGTTTGTTGTTAACGTCTTTTTTTTTTTTTTTTTTTTACGATTTTATTAATTTATTTGACAGAGAGAGATCACAAGTAGGCAGAGAGGCAAGCAGAGAGAGAGGAAGGGAAGCAGGCTCCCCGCTGAGCAGAGAGCCCAATGCGGGGCTCGATCCCAGGACCCTGGGATCATGACCTGAGCCGAAGGCAGAGGCTTTAACCCAGAGCTACCCAGGCGCCCCTGTTGTTAACGTCTTATCAAGATTATTATACATCCTATTTTCTGAAATCTTAAGTGGTGATATAATAGTACTTATGACCCATGAAATTTCTCTGATGCTTGAGTCATGAGGATTTGCATGATCAGTTGTCTACATTCTCATGCTTTCCAGAAACATGAGAAAAATTAAGTGCTAAGACTTCTTTTTTTCCTCTCTGTTAAGCTTTTCTTACTATCATTTCTTACATGATTTTTGCCATAGACGCTTATAAATTTGTCCTTTTCAACTATTGGTTTTAGATATGAATAATAATAGGGAAGTTTTGTTTCTGAAGGGGGAAGGTGGTGAGAAACCTTCGCTTAAGCAGAACTGGCCAGGTTCTGTTTAGAAATAGGGCTTAACATTAACTCATTTTTTTTTTTTTTTAAAGATTTTATTTATTTATTTGACAGACAGAGATCACAAGTAGGCAGAGAGGCAGGTAGAGGGATGGGGGAAGCAGGCTCCCCGTCGAGCAGAGAGTCCGACGTGGGGCTCGATCCCAGCACCCTGGGATTATGACCGGAGCCGAAGGCAGAGGCTTTAACCCACTGAGCCACCCAGGCCCCCGCTTTCTAAGGATTCTTTACTGCATAGTTTAATATGTTCACTAAGTGAGCAGAAGTATTTCCAAAATTCACAGATGAGGTGTTCTTCTGAATTTTAATAAAGGTCTCGTTCATGGAGGTATGTTCAGAATACTTAATGTTGAAGTTAACTATAAATTTAAAAAATAAAAATGTTACGAGAGGTACAGAAATATAGATGAGTGCAGTAGTGAAACTTGTTGGGATGTGGAATAAGGTTGAGATTCAAAATTACTGATGCCCTTTTAGAGCCTAGGCTTTGGAATTTTAAAAAGATCTCCAGGTGATTGTAATAAAAAAGAGGTTCAGAAACTATTGAAATTAATGGAATCATACACCATTTTTCATTATGTTCAGTGGCATTAAGTATATTCACCTTGTTGTGCAGCTATCACCACTATATACAGAACCTTTTTTATCATCCCACATTGAAAATCTTTGTCCTTTAAAGAACTCCTTATTTTCCCTTCCTTTCAGCTGCTGGTAACCACCATTTTACCTTGTGTCTGAGTTTGTTTTAGTTACTTTATATAACTGGAGTTTTAACACAGTATTTGTCCTTTTGTGTCTGGTTTATTTCATTTAGCATAATGTTCTAAGGTTCTCATTTTTGTTTTAGAACACACCACAATTTCATTTCTTTTTTTCATTTTTGGGGGATGGGGAGGGGCAGAGGGAGAGGGAAAGAGAATGCCAAGCAGGTTCCACACCCAGCACAGAGCCCTGGCATGGAGCCTGACGCAGGACTCTTTATCTCACAACTCCAAGATCATGACCTGAGCTGAAATCAAGAGTTGGACACCTAAGCAACTGAGCCATCTAGGGGACCCATAATTTCATTTTTTTTTTTTTTAAAGATTTTATTTATTTATTTGATAGACAGAGATCACAAGTAGGCAGAGAGGCAGGCAGAGAGAGAGGAGGAAGCAGGCTGTCCGCAGAGCAGAAAGCCCGATGCGGGGCTCGATCCCACGACCCTGGGATCATGACCTGAGCCGAAGGCAGTGGGTTTAACCCACTGAGCCACCCAGGCGCCCCTCATTTCTTTTTAAGGGTGAATAATATTCCATTGTATTTTTATATCATATCTTATTTATATATTCATCTGTCAGTAGACGATTGGGTTTTTCCACTCTTTGTTATGAATAATGCTGTTTTATATATTGATGTGCGAATTTCTTTCAGATCCCTGCTTTTAGTTCTTGTGGGAATATATCTAGAAGTGGAATTGTTGGATCATATAGTAACTCTGTGTTTGATTTTTTTTTTTTTAAGGAATTTCCTTTTTTAAAAAAAAAACACAAACTTTTCATAGTACTTTTTCATAGTAGCTGCACCATTTTACATTCCCACTAGGAGGGTTCCAGCTTTTCCACATCTTCACCAACACTTGTTTTCTAAAATGTTTTATTTAATAATAGCCATCCTATGGGTTGAAATGGTATATCATAGTTATGATTTGCATTTCCTTACTGATTAGCGTTGAGCATCTTTTCATGTGCTTGGTGGTCATTTGTATATCTTCTTTGGAGGAATATATGTTTAAGTCCTTTGTCCATTTTGGTTAGGATGACTATGGTTTTGTTTTGTTTTTGAGAGAGAATATGCTCGAGCAAGGGTTTGGTGATTGAGGGAGAGGGAGAGAGAATCTTAAGCAGGCTCGATGCCTAGTATTGAGCCTGACATGGAGATCTCACGACCCTGAGATCCTGACCTGTGCTGAAATCAAGAATCAGACACTGAACCAACAGAGCCATCCAGGGGCTCCAGGATAACTAGGGTTTTAAGTCAGCATTGTCTTCAGTTTTATGATTTAAGACAAGCTCTTTAATTTCTTTGTGCCTTGAGTTCCCTAACAGCAAAATGGGATTATCATCTTTCTGTATCTACGTAACAGAAGTACTAAAAATAAATTAGATATGGCCCCTGCTAAAGCAGTATACATATTAAATTTCTGTATGCATAATTGGGTTCTTACAAAACCCCTTGGAGACATATTTTTTGCTTTACGTCAGCCGAATTTTTCTGATTAAAAGTTATAATGGCTCTTGTGGAACATTAGGAATAGCGTGGAGGACATTAGGAGATAGAAGGGAAAAATGAAGAGGGGAAATCAAAGTGGGAGATGAACTATGAGAGACTATGGACTCGGGGAATCAAACTGAGGGTTTTAGAGGGGATGGGGAATGGGAGGATGGGGGAATGGGTAGGCTGGGTGAAAGGTGTTAAGGGAGAGCACGTATTGCATGGAGTACTGGGTGTCATATGCAAAGATTGAGTCACGGAACACTACGTCAAAGAGTAATGATGTACTGTGTGGTGACTAACATAATAAAAAATTATATTAAAAAACATTTCAGTATACAGTAAAAAAAATTATAAACAAATGCTACTATGGTCAAATACTCATTGGACATATGGAAAGGCTATATTGGGCCTTCATGTTAATGGGCCGTGGTGTTCATATATACCAAATTATATTTATTTTCCTAAATATTTACTAGACTCTAAGTAATGTACTTTAAAAAATATTTTCCAAATTATAATCTTTTAACGAAAATTTTTAGTCACATTATTTGTCATGGCAAAAATCTATTTGAATATCCTTTTTAATTCCCATTTAATATTTTACATATGAAATGAAACACTTGGAAACTGTATTTTTAAGAACTATACTTCACTGATTAAAAGCAGTAAATATGACGATATAAGATTCAGGTCCTAGCCTCTTTGTCTTTTAAAGATAAAGAACAGGAGACTGTTTTAGGTGGTTGCTTATACTTGCAAATGTTCTTGAAAATATTTGCAATTCAGATTTTAAAATCTATTCAGTTACTGAATAAGCACACAGCACTCATAATCATTTTTATAGAATACTTGATCCCTAAAACCAAGTTATAATTCCTCTGTGTAATAGGTTATTCTTACTGGAGTCACTTCTTAATAAATGTTTTCTTTTTACATAAGTATTTTTAGTTAGTAATTCCCCTTTAAACTCAGAATTTTCCCCTTTATTGAGAAATATTTGTCTTCTGAAGTTTCCTGAAAAGCTTTTTACCATTGTAATGGTAAGAAATACATAGTCATTCTAACCAGTTGAATATGAATTTTTCTTAACTTTTTTTCAGAATTTACTGTCTTCTTTCTGTTGTTCAGAGAAAGAAATGCTTTGAAAATTTATTTCTGCTCGTTTTATGTCAATACATAAAATGGGCATATCCCTTTCAGAAATTAAACATTAGTGGTTTGCTAAGACAAAAGTACTATTTAGGAATTACATATTTATATGCTTTATTACTCAACCTTAACAATTACAGAAGAACTGTGTCAGAAAAAAGGACATTCAAAGAAAGATAAGTATAAATATGACTATGCATTTCCATATATAGTAACAAAATTTTTGCATATATGCTTATTTACTTTAGATGCCTTCTTTGAGAAAAATGTATGGAAGCTTAGGAGCAATATTTGAAAATCCTAATGTTTCAGCTGGTATCAAGAATCATGTATTTTTAACAAAGGGTATTTGAATCACATTCTTGATTTGTTTTTTTTCCTTGAAGCTGTTATATATAGGCCATACCATCACTTTGTTGAGAAATAGTATTATTTTCTAGCCTGTGTAGGCTGACTGTCTTTCTAAATTATGCTTATAAATCAGGTTTTTTTCGAGTTCATCTCTTTTTCTTTTTAGTACCTATCAAATATAACTGGTAATAATCAAATTACATTTTGACTTGATCTTTGTTCTCCAACTCTGTAAATTCATTAGGCACATTTTCTGCTTTCTAGATTATTTCAGGCAACAGTTCTTTTTTTTTTTTTTTTTTTTTTTTTAAGATTTTATTTATTAGAGAGAGCATGAGTTGCAGGGAGGGGCAGAAGGAGAGGGAGAAGCAGACTCCTAGCTGAGCAGGAAACCCAGTGCAGGGTTTGATCCCAGGACTCTGAGATCATGACCTGAGCCGGAGGAAGACACTTAACCTACTGAGTCATCCAGGAGCCCTTTCGGGCAACCATTCTACGATGTGTTTCTTCACTACATAACATGGGTCACAATATAATTTCCTCATCACTTTTTAGTGTCTTATGTTCCTTGCTATCAATCATGAGGTCCCAAAACCAGTGCCACATACTCAGATTTTTGTCATGGTAGACCTTTTTGTGCCCTTTTCCATATTGGCCACTATTGTGTAACAAAGTCCTGCCAAAACAGGGAGGCTTAACACAGCAGTTATATATTCTCATTAATGTATCTGCTGATCAGCTGGGGTTAGCCAGTTTAGTCCACATTGTAAACTGTAGGTGAGTAAAGGTATATTTCATATGATTCTTGTGGCAATGAAAGAAGCATTGGAAGGCAGTCCAGATTGTATAAGCATGTTAAGCTTCTGCTTGGCCAAAGCAAGTCACAAAGCAAGCCTGAGTCAAGGTTGGGGAAATATATTTCACCTGTAATGGGAGAAACTGCAGTGTTACACCTAAGAGCCTTAATGAAGAGAGGGTGAGCAAAACGTAATTACAAAGCTACAGTAATCAAACAGTATGGTACTAGCATACAGACACGTAAACCAATGGAGTAGAAAGTCCAGAAATAAACTAGTGTGGAAGAAAATGTTTGCAAATTATATATCTGATAAGGGGTTAATATCTAGCATGTGCAAAGAACTACAACTCAACAACAAAAAGTCAAGTAATCCGATTTAAAATTGGTGAAAGATTTGAAAAGATTTCTTCAACGATATAGGCATGGTCAATAGCATATAAAAAATGGTCAACATCAGTAATCAGAGAAATGAAAGTCATATCTGTTAGGATGGCTACTATCAAATAAATGAAAACTAACAAGTATTAGGATAGAGAAATTGGAACCCTTGTTCATTGTTGATGGGATTGTAAAATGATATAACCACTGTGGAAAACATTTAGGGAGGTTCTTCAGAAAGTTAAAAATAGAACTACCATATAATCTAGCAATCCTACTTCTAAGAGAATTGAAAGGATCTTTTTTGTTTTCTATTTTGAGTTTTTATTTAAATCCTAATTAGTTAACATATAGTGTAATACTCAGAAGTATAATTTAGTGATCATCACATGTAACACTCAGTACTTACCACAGGTGCCCTCCTTAATACCCATCACCCACTTAGCCCATCCTCCTCCTCATTACCCCTCCAGCAACGTTCAGTTTGTTCTCTATAGTTAAGAGTCTGTTTTATGGTTTGCCTCTCTACCACACCCCCCTTAATCTGTTCTGTTTTTTAAATTCCCCATGTGAGTGAAATCGTATGGTATTTTTCTTTTCCTGACTGACTTATTAGGATAATATACTCTATCTAGCTCCTTCCACCTTGTTGCAAAGGGCAAGATTTCATTGAGTTTTATGGCTGAGTAATAGATTCCATTGTGTATGTATACTACAACTTTATCCATTCACAGTTGATGGATTTTGGGCTCTTTCCATAATTGGCTATTATTGATAATGCTGCTGTAAACATCAGGGTATGTGTATCCCTTTGAATCAGTTTTTGTATTTTTTTTATCCTTTGGCTAAATACCTAGGAGTATGATTGCTGGGTCATAGAATAGTTGTATTTTTAACTTTTTGAGGAACCTCCATGCTGTTTTCCAGAGTGGCTGTACCAGTTTGCATTCCTACCAACAGTGTAAGAAACTTCCCCTTTCTTGGCATCCTCACCAGCACCTGTTGTTTCTTGAGTTGTTATTTTTAGCCATTCTGCCTGGTGTGAGGTGGCATCTCATTGTAGTTTTTGTTTCTATTTCCCTGATGTTTAGTGATGTTGAGCATCTTTTCCTGTGTCTGTTAGCCATCTAGATGTCTTCTTTGGAAAAGTTTGTTCTTGTCTTCTGCCCATTTCTTAACTGGATTGTTTGTTTTTTGGGTGTTCAGTTTGATTAGTTCTTTGTAGGTTTTGGATATTAACCCTTTGTCAGATGTCATTTGCAAATATCTTCTCCCATTCTGAAAGTTGCCTTTTAGTTTTGTTGATCATTTCTTTCATTGTGCAAAAGGTTTTTTTAAATCTTGAGGTGCCTGGATGGCTCAGTGGATTAAGTGACTGACTGTTGATATTGCTCAGGTCATGGATCTCCATCTTGGGATCAAGCCCTGCGTTGTGCTCTGGACTCAGATGGGAGTCTGCTTAAGGATTCTGTCCCTCCTTCTGCTCCTGCCACCTGCTGCTGTACCCTCTCTGTCTCTGTCTCTCTTATCTGTCTCAGATAAATAAATCTTAAAAAAAGAAAAGCCTTTTATCTTGGTGAAATCTCAGTAGTTCATTTTTGCTTTTGTTTCCCTTGCCTCTGGAGATGCATCTAGTAAGAAGTTGCTATAGCCAATGTCAGAATAGGTTGCTGCCTGTGTTCTCTAGAATTTTGAAGGATTCTTGTGTCACATTTAGGTCTTCCATCCATTTTGAATTTATTTTTATGTATGGTGTACCATTTGTTGAAGAGATTGTTTTCTGTTGGATATTTTTTCCTGCTTCATTGAAGATGAGTTGGCTTTATAAGTTGTAGGTCTGTTTCTGGGTTTTCTCTTCTGTTCCATTGATCCGTGTGTCTGTTTTTGTGCCAGTACCACACTGTCTTGATGACTATGGGAAAACAGGATCTTGAAGAGATTTGCATACCCTTGTTCATAGCAGCACTATTCCCAGTAGCTAAGAGGTGGAAACAACCCAAATGTCCTTTGATGGATGAATGGTTAAGCAAGCTATATTATGTACATAGTGGATTGTTTTTTTTAAAGATTTTATTTATTTATTTCACAAGTAGGCAGAGAGGCAGGCAGAGAAGGGGGGGGTGGTAAGCAGGCTCCCCACTGAGCAGAGAGCCCGATGTGGGGCTCGATCCCAGGACCTTGAGATCACGACCTGAGCCAAAGGCAGAGGCTTTAACCCACTGAGCCATCCAGGCACCCCTACATAGTGGATTTTTATTCACCTTTTAAAAGGAGAGAAATCCTGTCCACATGCTACACTGTGAATCAGCCTTGAGGACATTATGCTAAGTGGGAAAAGCCGGTCACAAAGACACAAACTGTATGACTTTACTTACCTGAGGTAGATAGATCTAAAATAGATAAATTCATAGAAACAGAAAATATAATGGTGATTGCCAGGGGCTGGAAGAAGTAGAAAGAAGGAATTGTTTAATGGGTATAATTTCAGATTTGCAGTATGAAAAGTTGTGATTTTTTTCAAAACAATGTGAAGGGACGCCTGGGTGGCTCAGTGGGTTGAGCCTCTGCCTTCAGCCCAGGTCATGATCTCAGGGTTCTGGGATTGAGCCCCTCGTCGGGCGCTCTGCTTGGCGGGGAGCTTGCTTCCCCCTCTTTCTGCCTGCCTCTCTGCCTACTTGTGATCTCTCTGTCAAATAAATGAATAAAACCTTAAAAAAAATAAATCTCATAAAAAAATCAATTTCAAAACAATGTGAATATACTTAACATTACTGAACAATACACTTAAAAATGACTAAGATGGGGGGCACCTGGGTTTCTCAGTGGTTAAAGCCTCTGCCTTCGGCTCAGGTCATGATTCCAGGGTCCTGGGATCGAGCCCCGCATCGGGCTCTCTGCTCAGCAGGGAGCCTGCTTCCCTTCATCTCTCTGCCTGCCTCTCTGTCTACTTGTGGTCTCTGTCTGTCAAATAAATAAATAAAAATTAAAAAAAAAATGACTAAGATGGTAAATTTTATGTTGTCTTTTTTACCATGGTTAAAGAAATGAGAAAGAAGGGGGTGAAGAATTGGAACCAATAACTCAATTTTCTACCAAAATTAAAGTTATAATTTTTTTTATCAAGGAATTTGCAACTTGGCAGGGGAGTTCAATTAGTTAAATAAATAATAGTGTGATGATAAATATTAGGATAAACATAGAGTATTATGGGATAATGTTTAAAGGAATGTTGAAGTGGGGTGCCTGGGTGGCTGAGTCAGTTAAGCATCCAGCTCTTGGTTTTGGCTCTCATGAGTTCTGAGATCAAGCCTGGGAAGGGCTTTTCACTCAGTGAGGAGTCAGCTTGAAAGATTCTTTCTCCCTCTGCCCCCTCCTCACACTCCCTTGGGCTCTCCCTCTCTCTAAAATAAATAAATCTTAAAAAAAAAAAAAAAAAAAGGAGTGTTGAAGATTGCTTAAGAAGTGGGGAGGAATTTGTAGTAAACAAAAGGAGGAGTTCTTGGACTAAGTACCTCTGCCTGGAGAGATTAGCAAGGATCAGATAACAAAGGATCTAAAGTGCTGTCCTAAGGGGTTTTTGTTTTTTGTTTTTTGTTTTTATTTCCTTAGGGCATTGGGCAGCTATTGATTTTGAGCCTGCCAGTTACATGATCAGAATTAATTTTTAAAAACATGCCTGTCAGCAGTGAAAAGGTAGAAGATAAATTAGGATTTTAGTAGTTATTCAGAGCTTAAAAAGACAACTGACAAATCATGGATTTTAAGAACTAGAATCAGGAGTTTAGGAAAAAAGAGTTGAGGATGATTCACTTTTCTAGCTTTGGACTACTGTACAGATACAGACTTGATAAGAAAAGCAGTGTTTGATTAGAAATAAGTTGCTCAGATACAGATTGTATCCTACAGTATTTAGTGCGTACCTATTGTGTGTCAAGGTCCTATTCTAAAATCTGTGGATACAACCTTGAATAAAGAAGACATATTACTCCAATAGAGCTTACATTCTGGGACAGCTATAAGAAAAAAGTAAATTAAAATTTTAGATAACGATTATTTAGGCAAAGGAAACCTATCCTAGAATAGGAATTAAAGGACAATTTAAAGTAGGGTGATTGGTAAAAACAGCATCTACAAGGTATCTGAATAAAAAACCTAATGAAAGTGAACGTAGATATGTGGAGTGTTTCAGATTGAGTAACAGGTATAAAGGTCTGGTGTGTTTAAGGAACTGCAGAGAGGCCAGTTGAAAAGGAAAAGTAATAAAGGAAGACTTACTAGTAAGAAATGAGGTTGGAGAAGAAATAGGTACCTGGGGTAGGCTGATGTAATGTACCATGAGATACATAAGGATAACTTTTGTATTGTTATCCAAGTTTGATTCTTTTCCACTTAAGAATTAAAGTTTATTGGGGCACCTGGGTGGCTCAGTGGGTTAAAACCTCTGCCTTCGGCGCAGGTCATGATCCCATGCTCCTGGGATCGAGCCCCACATCAGGCTCTCTGCTCTGCGGGGAACCTGCTTCCTCCTCTCTCTGCCGGCCTCTCTGCCTGCTTGTCCTCCTCTCTCTCTGCCGGCCTCTCTACCTGCTTGTGATCTCTGTCTGTCCAATAAATAAAATCTTTAAAAGAATTAAAGTTTATTATCATTATCTAGGTCTTGTTGAGACAGTCTCAATAGATCCTATACCTGGTTTTTAAATAGCACTAAACATAACAGTAATTAAATGTGTATTTAGTATAGTGCCATGTGCTTAGTCATAAAATACTTGTTGAATAAAGGAATAATACTTGCTTTCATTTGGTGGCTTAGTATATAGTTCATTTAGATTTGAATATAATACTAAGTTTAATGCAGAGTTCTTTTGAATGTGTGTATATGGTCTGCTTTAAGCATTTGGAATTAGGTTAACCTATGTGTTTGGTACTTTCTTCTCCCTGTTTTACAGTATGGGTGCCTTACCATTGCTGGAAAACAGTGATAAAATTGTCTTTATTTTAAATGGGTATTAGAAATGGTCTGCTTTTTGATGGACAGGTCTCAAAGTTACTTGTTAAGTCTCTTGATTATTTTAGATTTTACTCTTATACCTAAGCAAATGTCTGTAGGCTTTGTAATTACTCAACCAATAGCTGTTCCAATAGGATTGGTCTTTGATGAGTTACAAGTTTAATATATTTAATAAATTAAAATAATCTTATTTCGTATTTAAAAACTATTTGGCTTTATCATTTATGGTTCAGTAAACCTGAAAGGAAAGAATCTGTTGGCTAAATGCAGGGTGGTATCTTGGATTGGATCCTGAAACAAAAATGGTTAAGTGGAAAATCTAGTGAAATCCAAATAAGGACTGGAATTAATGTACCAGTGTTACTGACTTGTTTGACAGATGTAGCATTGTTATGTAAGATGTTTAACTTCAGGGGAAACTGGGTAAAGGATATATGGGAACTGTCTATGATACCTTTGCAACTTTTCTGTAAATTTAAAGTTACTACAAAAGTTTATTTTTATTTTCCAAAAGCTTATTTTTATTTTTATTTATTTATTTTTAAAGATTTTATTTGTTTATTTGAGGGAGAGAGAGAAAGAAATCACAAATAGGCAGAGGCAGGCAGAGGGGTGGGGGAGGCAGGCAGAGGGGTGGGGGAAGCAGGCTCTCCCCTGAGCAGAGAGCCTGATGCAGGGCTCGATCCCAGGACCACGACATCATGACCTGAGCCAAAGGCAGAGGCTTAACTGAGCCACCCAGGTGCCCCAATAAGTTTATTAAAAAAAAAGGGGGCAACAAAATCTGCTGGGGTGGGAAAAGATACAGTAAGCATTTTAAATAATTCATAATTTTTATAAAAGATTATATATGTATTTATTTGAGAGGGAGAAACAGACTCCCTGCTGAGCAGAGAGCCCCATGCAGGGCTTGATCCCAGGATCCTGAGATCATGACCTGAGCCCAAGGCAGATGCTTAACCAAGACTGAGCCACCCAGGCACCTCAAGATTCATAATTTTTAAAAATTTGAAGATAATACACTTTAAGCAGTATGGAATAATACAAATTTCGAAAAGCTAAGGATCCCTGCTTAATTACTTTAGTCCCATTCCCTAGAAGTAATCAGGTTTAATTTTCCATCTTTGTGTTTTAACTTTTTTGCCTACTACTTCTAGTGGTTATTGCTGTAATTACAGAGGTGCTTATACCTCTAGACCTTGATCTATCAACTTTAGACAGTATCTACTGATTCTTTACCATGAAAGATAAGATTTGGTTTATTAGTGATAGTATTGTCAGTTTTTCTGTTGGTTATCTTTTTAACTTGAGAGAGAGCTTAAATTTCAGTTTCTGAATATTTCTATCAACTTCAGACAATCTGTTGGCTCCCTGATATATATAAAATGAAGAAATTCTCAGCTCTGCAGTACTGTTCATCTCTTTCTGACTTTTTATTTTCCCACTTTTGTTAGCTATAGTATTACTTTTACTGTAACTTACTTTTTGGTGCCCTTGACTTGTCCAGAAATAATTCAAGAGGGCTTATAGATCGATAACAATAGTATTTTGGTTTATTAATGGTTATATTTTAAAGAACCGGTTCTTGGGGTGCCTGGGTGGCTCAGTGGGTTAAAGCCTCTGCCTTCAGCTCGGGTCATGATCCCCCAGGGTCGTGGGATCGAGCCCCATATCGGGCTCTCTGCTCTGCAGACAGCCTGCTTCCTCCTCTCTCTCTCTGCCTCTCTGCCTACTTGTGATCTCTGTCTGTCAAATAAATAAATAAAATCTTTAAAAAAAAAAAAAGAACTGGTTCTTTAAGACAAATTTTTTATTTTCCTTAAGATTTTATTTATTTGACACAGAGAGAGATAGCATGTGCACAAGCAGGGGGAGAGGTAGGCAGAGGGAAAGGGAAAAGCAGACTCCCCACCTAGCAAGGAGCCTGATAATGGGGTTCAATCCCAGGACCTTGGGATCATGACCCAAGCCAAAGGCTGATGCTTAACCAACTGTACCACCCAACTGCCCCAGGACAAATTCTTAAGATAAATGTGTGGAGAAGAAATAAGAAAAGTGGATTTTTCTTAGTGTACAGTCTTCTCTTCTGGGCCATTTGACCTGTCTATATTTTATTCTGAGGATCTTTTTGCTTTCCTTGTGGGAACTTTTATTTTCTCAGCCATATCTAAGTTTCGTAAGATGTTCTCCTTTACATATAGCTTGGATTCTAGGATGCCTTCAATTTTAAGATCCTTCATTGCTTTAAAATAACTTAGTATTAGGAGTGAGAGGAGGTTAGTACGTTAAATGCTTGACTGATTAAATGTAGCCCAATTTCAGAAATAATGAGAAAATATAGTTGTATTTAATTTCTTAATTATAAGGGGAAATAAACATTAGGTCATCCTTAATTCAGTTGCATACCTAGATTTTTTATATATTTTGGTGGCTATATTATAAGGGTATGTGTGGGTGTACCTAACTTCGTTTACCGGTTCCTCTATTTGCAGCTTTTTCTACTATAAACAGTGCTGTGAAGAACATTTCTTAAAACTAAATCTTTGCTTATATCTGTAATTTTTTTTTTCTCTTTCAGATGATGAAGTAGAATTTCTGGGTTAAAGAGATGTGCATTTTTGTAGTATAACTTTTTAATAAAAGCAAGTTAACTTACATTTTGGCTATTAATCATCACTAAAATAAAACTTTTTCTCCTTTATTAGTGAACACTTGTCCTGCTCTTTCACCTTTTTCTTGCATGGAGATAGCAATGTTTGTACCAGTGTGGAAATTAATCAACATCAACCAGTATACCTTCTTAGTGAAGAGCATATCACCCTTGCTCAACAGTCTAATAGCCCATTTCAAGGTAGATTATTTTACTATCTTAGATATTTGATCTCTTACTGTTTCAAGAAAACTCTTACTACAATTGGTAATTTTAAATTTTGATGTTAATGAGATTTCCCTGTTCTTTAGCCTAGCAATTATTTTGATGTAGTTTCTTTTCTTTTTCCCTGTTAGAGTTTTAAGTCAGTGAAATAAGCTTTTTAATACAAATATTATTTTTAAAAATTCTTGTACATGAGTGATAACATATTTTAAAGTGTTCTTTTAAATAACACTTATCAGATATATATGTTTATGCTTTCAAGGTCATCTTTTGTGTCCAGTCATGTAAGCCATTTTTAACGTGATACCTGGGGATTTGGATATTTACATGAAATTGCTGATTGGTTTTTAAAGACTGACAGTATGTTCTTGTTTTAATTCTAACCCTAGTATTTGCTTTTTATTTTATTTATTTATTTTTTTAAAAGATTTATTTATTTATTTATTTGTCAGAGAGAGTGAGCACAGGCAGACAGAGGCAGAGGGAGAAGCAGGCTCCCTGCTGAGCAAGGAGCCCGATGTGGGACTCGATCCCAGGACGCTGGGATCATGACCTGAGCGGAAGGCAGCCGCTCAACCAACTGAGCCACCCAGGCGTCCCTAGTATTTGCTTTTTAAAAATTTACATGGCAGTGCATAATAAAAGTACTTAGATTTATAGACACATGCACACACACAGTTTTTCCTTAAGTTGCTTTTTCTTACTGGAAATCAAGAGAAGTTGAAGGATATACGTAACACCCCAGCTCATGTTGAAATTTTAGCCACGTGAGATATTTCGGGTGAACAGAATTTTAAGATTTTATAATAAATGTTGTGCTTTATCTTCACAATAGTGAAGTATAACAAATTTTTCTCTGAAATGACTATTAATATGACTTTCCTTTTATTTTTTAGATTACATAATTACTTGTCAAACTATTCATTGTGATCTTCCCTGGTGTACCAGTCTTTAGTTACTTACTTGACGTCTCTTTTGGGTTTCTAGTAATCTTAAGCCCATTTGGACTAAATGGCACTCTCACAGGACAAGCATTCAAGATGTCTGATTCAGCTACCAAAAAACTGATTGGCGAATGGAAACAATTCTATCCTATCTCATCTTGCTTAAAGGAGATGTCTGAAGAAAAACAGGAAGATATGGATTGGGAAGATGATTCTTTAGCTGCAGTAGAAGTTCTTGTTGGTATGGATTCTGAGTATTAAATTTAAGGGGAAAGTCTGTGACTGTTTGTTGGTTAGATTTTGTTGAATGATAATTCCAGTACCTTAGTGCCTTTCAGCATTAAACATTTATTTCCTTGTTTTCTCTTCACATTACATAAGGGCTGCAGTATGATTGTGGTTTGGCTCCTCGTATCTTGTCATTCTACAACCTAGGTTCAGTGATTACCCACTCTCAGGGACATGCTGTTTTTAAAGACCAGAGGAATAATAAGTACTGAGTATAACTATGTAAGTGTATTTAAAGCTTCTGCTAGGATATAATGTATGTTACATCTGCTCACACTGCATTAGACAGAACTAGTCACTTTGTCATGCCAGAGTCTTTGGGGCAAGTAAGTATATTTCACCTAGAGGTAAGCATGCTAAAGATGGGAAGAAGATAACTGTGAATGAGTAACATTTGGAAGCTGGAAAGTTGACCACCAGTGTTGTGTAGTATTTTAACATTCGGAAAAACTTGCCTCTGATAACTTTTAGAAGGTAAAAGATACACTTAAGAACTTATGGCTTTGATCTGCTCTGCCTAGATCAGCTCTTTTCATATTGGCTCTTCTTTATGGGTCTTCTCATTCAGGGACCCAGATTAACAAGGTAAACTATATTTGGGACATGTGCATCTTGAGGGAAAGGATGGGAATAAGAGAGGCTGGAATGATCTTGCAACCACATTTAAAGCTCCTGTTGGGATCTGGTGTATATCACATGCAGGTCACACAGGCAAGCCTAACAATTGAGCAGATAATTAGGATTAGAATCTGCAGCAGTGTTTAATGGAATCATGTGGCAATGTTATATATATGAAGATTGCCTTATTCACTTTTTTTTTTAAATAAAAAGAATACCAGTGTTGAATTTAATAAATGTATTACTACCAGGGTAGTTGTGACAAAACCAGAAATAAAACACAAACATATATTAGCTTTCATAAAAAGACGTATAAAGAAGAAAGCAGAAAATGGTCCTTAATTCTAGTGTCCACATTACCTTTGTTAAACTTAAAAAAAAATTTAAAAATATACATTATAGTTTGTCAACTTTACAAATAAAGATTTAAAAGTAATACACACTCATGGTTAGAAAATCCAAAAATGAAAAGAGAAAGCTGCTTGCTTCTCAGTCTCTCACTGAAGGTAACCATTAAAGGTATTAACAGCTTCTCATAGTTTCTTCCAAAAAACCTTCTGCCAAAAGGAGCATATATTTATAAAAAATACATTAAGTTTATTTAATTAAACTAATATAATCATATATACTTTTCCATTACAGTACTTTTGAGTGAAACTAATCCCACTATAGTCATAGTGGTAATTTATTTTCCTGTCCATTATTTTTTCCTTTCAGCTGGTGTCCGAATGATCTACCCAGCATGCTTTGTTCTAGTCCCTCAGTCAGACATTCCTACTCCTAGCTCTGTGGGATCCTCTCACTGTTCAGCTTCTTGCTTGGGTGTCCACCAAGTGCCTGCTTCCACAAGAGATCCTGCTATATCCTCAGTTACTCTTACACCACCTACATCTCCTGAGGAAGTCCAAACAGGTATTGTATTAATCTGTTTCATTAACACCAGTTATAAATCTGTTGTTTTGAATATGTCAGCACTTAAAGAATAATTATTTTGAAATAATTTCAGACTTACTGAAGAGTTTCCATGTATAATACAAAGATCTCCCTCATCCAGATTTCCAGACTGTTAGCATTTGTTCCATCACCTTCTCTGGATATATACATGTATTATCATTGGTCTTTTTCTGAACCATTTGAGAACAAGCTGCAGACACAATGCCCCATTATGCCCACTGACTCAGTGTTTTTCCCAAATTTAAGAGCACTTTCCTGTATAACTACCATTTAATCCTTAAAGTTAGGAAGTCAGCATTGATAGAACATTACCACCAAGTTTACATCCTCTGTTTTGATTTTTTGCTTTCTGTATTTTTTTTTTTAAGATTTAATTCATTTATTTGACAGATCACAAGTAGACAGAGAGGCAGGCAGAGAGGGCGGGGGGGGGGGGGAAGTAGGCTCCCTGCTGAGCAGAGCCCAATGCAGCTCAAGACCTGAGCTGAAGGCAGAGCCTTTAACTGAGCCACCCAGGCGCCCATGCATTCTGTATTTTAAGTAAAGTAACATGCTTTTTGCCTCAAAATATATGGAGACAAATCAGATAGCTGTGGAATATATTGCATAACAAATTAACAAGAAAAAAAAAAAAAACCCAAGCCCAAACCCAAATAATTTTACTTTAAATGTACTTTTATTCTCCTATAGCCTATTCTTTTTTGTTTGTTTTCAGTTGATCCTCAGTCTGCCCAGAAGTGGGTCAAATTTTCTTCAGTATCTGATGGCTTCAACTCTGATAGTACTAACCACCATGGTGGGAAGATACCCAGAAAATTAGCAAATCATGTGGTGGATAGAGTTTGGCAAGAATGCAATATGAACAGGGCACAGAACAAGTACGTGTTTTCATTATTGTATGTTGGTAGTTATTTGCACATATATAGAGTCATTTGTATGACTTTAAAAATCTGACTTTTGAACTTTAATTTTAATGCTTAATTCATGGTTATAGAAAACCTTATGATTTCTAAAGAATTTTATAATTTCAAATCTTAGGAGGAAATATTCAGCTTCATCAGGTGGTCTGTCTGAAGAAGAGATACCTGATAAAGTAGCATCCTGGGATTTTGTTGAAGCCACACAAAGAACAAACTGCAGCTGTTTGAGGTAATTTTGCTTTTTTTTTTTTGTTTGTTTTGTTTTTTTCCTGTTGATGAATGTCTATATACGTGTGTGTGATAGCATTTTATGCTGTTGAACAGTTAGGTCTCACTTTGAACTAGGTTACCTAAACACAATTTGTGAGGATTTTTTTCAAAAGAAAATCTGAGGGAAGAAAAATTCAGTGACTTGGAGCTGATTATAGAAGTACATACAAATGTGTGCCATAGTCTTTGCACAGTTACCAGAGCTGAACTGTAAAGGCTTGGTTTTACAGCTAAATAAAAGAGAATTTTATACCAGAGTATAGTATATACAGTATCTATAAGGCAAAAGACACATAAGTCTCTTGAGAAAAGAGTTCATAGATGGCACTGTGCCTGAGAAATTTCTTCCATAGGTTCTCATTAAAAAGGTGATAGATGATACACTAGATGAAAATTTCTGCAGTCCTTTTTTTTTTTTTTAAAGATTTTATTTAAGACAAACCATGAGAGACTGTGGACTCTGAGAAACAAACGGAGGGCTTTGGAGGGAGGGTGGGTGGGGGGTTGGGTGAGCCTCATGGTAGGTATTAAGGAGGGCATGTATAGCATGGAGCACTGGGTGTGGTACATAAAGTAATAAAGAAAAAAAGTGTCAAAATATGAAAAAAAAACCCAGCAAGTAGTCAGTAGTCAATAATTTTTTAAGTAAAAAAGAGCTATCTACCCTCAAAAAAAAAAAGATTTTATGTATGTATTAGAAAGAGAGAGACAGTGAGAGAGGGAACACAAGCAGGGGAAGTGGAAGAGGGAGAAGCAGGCTCCCTGCCGAGCAGGGAGCCTGATGTGGGGCTTGATCCCAGGACCCTATGGATCATGACCTGAGCTGAAGGCAGACCCTTAACGACTGAGCCACCCAGGTGCCACTTGCAATCCTTTTTATAGTAAATATGGTATTAGGTTTTGCCTACCAATTTCTTGTAACATCCTTTTGGGCAAAGTCTAGGGAAATGTTGAAATAAGATTCAGAAGGAACGATTCTACAAGGGATTGAAGCTGTACTGTAAAAATACAAACTTTCTAATAGCCTATATTGATTAAAGATTAGTAGAAGAATGGATGAACTTGGAATTCTTTCGGCAATTGTATTTCTGTATTGGAGACTTTGAGATTTGGTTATCAGAGGCATTTGGATTATATTGCCTAGATTTTATTATTTTATTCTAGAAAATGAAAGGTAGATCATATGCTTTTGCAATCTTGTAAACAAATAATAGCACTGACATCCCTTACCAGAACTTGTGAGCTAATAGTTGGTTCCTCTTTTGTCACAGTTAGGAGCCAAGGGAATGGAGTTCATGTATGTTAGGGCCAAGGTTTTTCTTATATTAGCTTTGTTTGATTGAATGCAGTGACAGAGGGGCACCTGGGTGGCTCAGTCGGTTAAGGGGCTATCTTTGGCTCAGGTCATGATCCCAGGGTCTGGGATTGAGCCCCCATTGGGCTCCCTGTTCACCTTGGGTGGAGTAGGAGAGGTCTGTTTCTCCCCCTCCCTCTCCCTCTACTCCTGCCTGTGCGCGCGCTCACTCTCTCTCTTTCTCTCAAATAAATAAAATCTTAAAAAAAAAAAAAAAAAGAATACAGTGACAGACTCTTTTAAGTGTTCTGGTTTGTTTTTTGTGTAGGTTAAATGTACTTACATAGATTCTTTTCATTAGAGACTGTATAATTTTTTGAAGTCTGACAACTGTGTTAAAAACTCGACTGTTGCTGATAGATTGGAATAAAAATTTGAATAGATTAGCCCTTGTTTAATAGTTTAAAATAGTTTAACACCATAGCCATTTGGACAGAGGTGACCCAAACCTAATCTTCAAATGTAGAGCTTCATGACGTTATTTGAGACCAGAGATCAGCAGCTATGATCCATTGGCCAAATTTGGCTCACTGCTTGTTTTTATATGTCCTGTGAGCTGAGAATGACTTTTACATTTTTAAATAGTTGGAAAAAATCAAAGAAGAATATTTTGTGACATGTGAAGCTTACATGAAATTCAAATTTTAATGCCCATAAAGATTTATTGGAACAGAGTCACATCTGTTCATTTACATGTGAACTGTGGCTGCTTTCACAGAGTTGAGTAGTAGTGGCACAGACTACATGGTCTCCAGAGCCTAAAATATTTACCATCTGGTCCTTTGCAGAAAAAGTTTACCAGTTCCTAGTCTAAGATCAGTAGAATGCTTAAATGAAATTAGGCTTTTCTTTCCATATTGGCATTTTTATCAAGCAGCTCTTCTTTTTTAGTTCCCTAACCTAGATTTTTGTTTTGTTCTTTTTGAAAGATGCGAGTTTTAAGTATATTTGTTTAATATGGTTTTGTTTATTTATTTTTAAGATTTTTTTTTGAGTTTTGAAAGTGTTATTCTTAAGATTTTTATTAGAGGATGAGCAAGGGGGAACAGCAGAGGGAGAGAGAGAAGACGACTCCCCACTGAGCAGGGAGCCTGATGTGGGGCTCGATCCCAGGACCTTGGGATCATGACCTGAGCCAAAGGCAGACATTTAACTGACTGAGCCACTCAGGAACCCCTAAAATGGTTTTAGAGGAAGACCCTCAAAGTGCATATTGGTAAACATAAGTTTAAGTTTAAATTCTTGGTTTCTAAGCTGAACTTTAACTTTTCAAAACTTACTGTGTCTCCTATTTCCAGAAATTCTTCGCAGGTATAGAGAGATTTGATACAATGAAATTTTGTATAATCTATACATGTGACTGACCTTGGTATATTTGCTCCTCTAGGAAGTAACAGTGTTTCTAATCATTTAATTTTTTTCCCCGTTACTGCATTTTGTACCTCTAATTCCTCCACGTCCCTCAAATCAGGTTCTCTTAATTCTTACATAAGGCTTAAAATAGATGTTGAGCCACCATGTGTATCATCTGCTGCCATAGAATATAGGAAGTAGGGCACACATTTGATAACTTGACTGTGCTAATCAGCCAGTTTGCTGTCAAATCTATCCTGCCTTTTCCCTGCTCTGTTCTGTGTTGCAAGGGATTACATTTCCTAGGCTCCTTTGCTTTCTCCATGTGTTTGTTGTTGCCCTTAACCCCCAACTTTATTGAGATACTATTGATAAATAACATTGTGTGAGTTTAAAATGTACAACATGATTATTTGACTATACCAACCTGCTTTCTGGATTTGGCAATGGTAGGTGCTAATGGAAGATTGGTTGATGAGGAAAGAAGCCAGCATATTTCTCTACCCCTTTTTTGAGCCAACTCGAGAGGCAGTTTTCTGTCCTATTAATGGCCCCTTCTTCCGTGGTCCAGTTTAGCACTGAAGACATCCCACTGTGGTTCTAACACCATCCCAAGCTTCTTTGATCTGGTGATACTATTTCATTTTACTACCTTTTTAGTTCAAGAAGTCACAGAAGCTCTCCGCTGTTGGTAATCTGTGAGTTGCCTCATTTTCCTCTTTTTTTTTTTTTGGTAACAGATTCTCTATAGTAGATTTCCTCTTGGTAAGACACAGGACTGGACTCTGAATGATATGTTGATTTATGCATAGTTAGTATAAGCATTTTGCATGAGTATGTAATGAATGATTTGAAGATTTAAATTATACAAATAGAGCTGAAGTTACCCTTGACCACTCTCAATCTCTTTACAAATGCTACTGCTTTTCCCTAGAATTGACTACTGGCCAATTAGGTATTATATTTCCATAGTTTTTCTGTAATTCTCTGTATGTCTTTTTCCTTTCAACACAAAAATATGTTACGGGTGTATTTGACAGCTTATTTTTTTCATTTAATATGCCTCAGATCTTTCCATTCTAGTTACTTGTAGATCTGCCATATTATTTTTATTTATTTATTTTTAAAGATTTTATTTATTTGACAGACAGAGATCACAAGTAGGTAGAGGGAGAGGAGGAAGCAGGTTCCCTGCGGAGCAGAGAACCCGATGTGGGGCTCGATCCCAGGACCCTGGTATCATGACCCGAGCCGAAGGCAGAGGCTTTAACCCACTGAGCCACCCAGGTGCCCCTGCCATATTATTTTTAAAAACTTCTTGGTATTCCACTGAATGAGGTACCATAGTGTATATAATCATTCTGGGTTTGACGGACAAATACGTTGTTTCCAAAAGTTTTTGTTTGTGTTTACTTAAAAAAAAAAAAATACTCCTAGGACTGTCAATTATTTATCAGATTTTTTTTGAACACTTACTCCGTGAAAGATGCCCTAAGCTCAGATACAGTAGTGAATACGGCTCCTGCTATTATGAATCCTATACAGTAATGGAGTAGATATTTAAAATCAGAATTTTTAATCTTTAGATTTTTAAGAGTGATGAATGCTAAGAGGAAAAAAATTATGTGGGTGATGTGATACAGAGTTGTGTGAGAGGGGGCTATTAAATACTTGCAAATTCAAAAAGATCCTACCAACTTTACTCCCACTTTTTATATAAGAAGTGCTGGTTTTTCTTGTGCTTTCACTGATCTGAAAACAGTCCTTAAAATTAATTTTTTGCTAGTAGAGTAAATGAAAAGCATAAAATTGTTTTAATTGGCTTTTTTCAGTTATTAATGAGGTTAAATATTGCATATTTATTGAAATTAAACTTTAGTGTGATAGAGTATTCTTAAGAAAATTAGCACTTAGCAAACTATTTAAATAGAAAGTGATATAATAAATTTCAGATGTTACCAGTAAAATACTAGGAACGTTATCAGTAGGAAAACAAATCTAAAGGAATCATTTTGTTGGATTTTGCTTTAAGAACACAACTTCTGGGATGCCTGGGTGGCTCAGTTGGTTAAGCGGCTGCCTTAGGCTCAGGTCATGATCCAGCGTCCTGGGATCGAGTTCCGCATTGGGCTCCTTGCTCAGCAGGGAGCCTGCTTCTCACTCTGCCTCTCTCTGCTACTCTGTCTGCCTGTGCTTACTCTCTCTGACAAATAAAATCTTAAAAAAAAAAAAAAGGAACACAACTTCTTTTTTAGGACAATTCCCCAAATTAGTTGAGTTCTTTTTTCTTTTTAATTTTTATTTAAACATATAATGTAACCCACCCCCCTCTCCCAACATCCCTCCCTTCCACCCCCCTCAGTTTGTTTTATGACATTAAGAGTCTCTTTTGGTTTGTCTCCCTCTCGATCCCATCTTGTTTCATTTATTCTTTTCCTACCCCCTTAACCCCCACCCCCGTTGCATCTCCACTTCCTCATATCAGGGAGATCATTTGATAGTTGTCTTTCTCCAGTTGACTTATTTCGCTAAGCATAATACCCTCTAGTTCCATCCATGTCGTTGCAAATGGCAAGATTTCATTTCTTTCGATGGCTGCATAGTATTCTATTGTATATATATACCACATCTTCTTTATCCATTCATCTGTTGATGGACATCTAGGTTCTTTCCATAACTTGGCTATTATGGACATTGCTGCTATAAACATTCGGGTGCACGTGCCCCTTCGGATCACTACGTTTGTATCTTTAGGGTAAATACCCATGAGTGCAATTGCTGGATCATAAGGTAGCTCTATTTTCAATTTTTTGAGGAACCTCCATGCTGTTTTCCAGAGTGGTTGCACCAGCTTGCATTCCCACCAACAGTGTAGGAGGGTTCCCCTTTCTCCACATCCTCGCCAGCATCTGTCATTTCCTGACTTGTTCATTTTAGCCATTCTGACTGGTGTGAGGTGGTATCTCATTGTGGTTTTGATTTGTATTTCCCTGTTGCCGAGTGATGTGGAGCACTTTTTCATGTGTCTGTTGGCCATCTGGATGTCTTCTTTGCAGGAATGCCTGTTCATGTCCTCTGCACATTTCTTGATTGGGTTATTTGTTCTTTGGGTATTGAGTTTGCTAAGCTCTTTATAGATTTTGGATACTAGCCCTCTATTTGATATGTAGTTTGCAAATATCTTCTCCCATTCTGTCAGTTGTCTTTTGGTTTTGTTGACTGTTTCCTTTGCTGTGCAAAAGTTTTTGATCTTGATGAAGTCCCAATATTTCATTTTTTCCCTTGCTTCCCTTGCCTTTGGCATTGTTCCTAGGAAAAAGTTGCTGCGGCTGAGGTTGAAGAGGTTGCTGCGTGTGTTCTCCTCAAGGATTTTGATGGATTCCTTTCTCACGTTGAGGTCCTTGATCCATTTTGAGTCTATTTTCGTGTGTGGTGTAAGGAAATGGTCCGATTTCATTTTTCTGCATGTTGCTGTCCAGTTTTCCCAACACCATTTGTTGAAGAGGCTGTCTTTTTTTCCATTGGATATTCTTTCCTGCTTTGTCGAAGATTAGTTGACTATAGAGTTGAGGGTCTTATTTCTGGGCTCTCTATTCTGTTCCGTTGATCTAAGTGTCTGTTTTTGTGCCAGTACCATACTGTCTTGATGATGACAGCTTTGTAGTAGAGCTTGAAGTCTGGAATTGTGATGCCACCAACTTTGGCTTTCTTTTTCAATATTCCTTTGGCTATTCGAGGTCTTTTCTGGTTCCATATAAATTTTAGGATTATTTGTTCCATTTCTTTGAAAAAATTGGATGGGATTTTGATAGGCATTGCATTAAATGTGTAGATCGCTTTAGGTAGCATAGACATTTTCACAATATTTATTCTTGCAATCCATGAGCATGGAACATTTTTCCATTTCTTTGTGTCTTCCTCAGTTTCTTTCATGAGTACTTTATAGTTTTCTGAGTATAGATTCTTTGCCTCTTTGGTTAGGTTTATTCCTAGGTATCTTACGGTTTTGGGTGTAATTGTAAATGGGATTGACTCCTTAATTTCTCTTTCTTCTGTCTTGTTATTGGTGTAAAGAAATGCAACTGATTCCTGTGCATTGATTTTATATCCTGACACTTTACTGAATTCCTGTACAAGCTCTAGCAGTTTTGGAGTGGAGCCTTTTGGGTTTTCCACATATAGTATCATATCATCTGCAAAGAGCGATAGTTTGACTTCTTCTTTGCCGATTTGGATGACTTTAATTTCTTTTTGTTGTCTGATTGCTGAGGCTAGGACTTCTAGTACTATGTTGAATAGCAGTGGCGATAATGGACATCCCTGCCGTGTTCCTGACCTTAGCGGAAAAGCTCTCAGTTTTTCTCCATTGAGAATGATATTTGCGGTGCGTTTTTCATAGATGGCTTTGATAATATTGAGGTATGTGCCTTCTGTCCCTACACTTTGAAAAGTTTTGATTAGGAAGGGATGTTGCACTTTGTCAGTGCTTTTTCAGCATCTATTGAGAGTATCATATGGTTCTTGTTCTTTCTTTTGTTAATGTATTGTATCACACTGATTGATTTGCGGATGTTGAACCAACCCTGCTGCCCTGGAATAAATCCCATTTGGTCGTGGTGAATAATCCTTTTAATGTGCTGTTGGATCCTATTGGCTAGTATTTTGGTGAGAATTTTCGCATCTG
>RCUC01117417.1:0-12015 GCA_003697995.1 Taxidea taxus jeffersonii
GCTGGTCCTACCTTTCAGAAAGTGGTCGATTTTCTGTTTCTAGAATTGTTGTTTTTCTTCTCTTCGATCTCCTGTTGGATTTGTAGGTGTTCGGAATGGTTTGATAGGCTATCTAGCTGATCTCCTGCTGGCTGATGTCGTCTCAGCCTCCTACTTCTCCGCCATCTTGACTCCTCCCCAAATCTTGCTTTTTACTACATCTATTAGTTTTTACTTTTAACCTCATCTCCCAAATCTTCACATCTACAAGCCAAACTTTAGTCTATTTTTTTGCTGGTAATATTTTTCCTTTAAAATATTTCTCCCCCTTAATTATAAAATATTAACTGCTCATCAGAGACTATAGAGAAAGCATTAAAAATTTAAATTGCTTAATTTTTACCAGCCAGAGAAAACCAATGCAACTGTCTATGCCTTGGAGCATTTCCTTCAAAGCTAAAATCAGTAACTATTCCATAGTTGGGACAGTCATCCTGTGGTTCTGAGTTATCCTTTTCTTCTCCTTAAATTCATGGTATATAGTTTTGTGAGGATTATTTGGGGGGTGGGGAAGTAGGGACTGGTATGGTTTAGCATCTCCTTCTTTACTTAGCCATTTACCTAAATTTCCTTTCTATTTGCTGTTTGCAAACCTGTACAGCTATCTTTGGTCTTGGCTGTCCTGCGGATCAGGCCCCGTATCCTCACCCTTCTCAAAGCTTTGTAATGTCTTCACTTTCCCACTTTCCTCTCCTTGGTCAGCCTGGTTCCTATCAGGTAAAGCTGCTCAATGCCCCATTCATCTGATCAATCAAGATGCCCCTATCACCCTGCAACGACCTTGAGGATGGCTAAGCTGGGAACATCAACTCCTTGAATAGCACCTCTTCATTCACTTAAAGCCCAAATACCACCCTCTCCATGAAGGATTCTTTTCTTTTTTGATTTTACTTATTTGTCAGAGAGATACAGAGCACAAGCACAGTGAGTGGCAGGTAGACAGAGAAGCAGACTGCCCACTGAGCAGGGAGCCCAAACCAGGGCTCGATCCCAGGACCCTAAGATCATGACCTGAGCCAAAGGCAGAGGCTTACCCCATTGAGCCACCCAGGTGCACCAGGAGGATTCTTTAACTAGACGGCAGAGACAGGGAGTGAATTCCACACACCTCTACACTGTCTGCACTCCCTTAGTGCTGTTCTGATTCTCTTTGTGCTCTTCTATCTCCCTCTATCAATGCTGCCTATTTCAGAGAGTAAGTATCATGGGCCAGGGAGCAGGGGCTAGAGAACACTCAGCAATATCTCTGGCTGTCACCTTGTGCCTAAGGCATGTTCTGGTGACACTGACTTGACTCCACCAAGTCACACAGAAACAACAATAATCAAAACAACACAATTAAAAAGAGAAACCAGAGGCTTTGGGATACATGGTCAGGCTCCTACAAGGAAAACTAACCCATTTCTTGGAGAAATATATTAGAAACCAAAGCCAAGCTTTTAGCTTCTCAAACAAAGATCTATAATTTGTTGGGGATGATGTAACAGAACTTAGGAAAAAGAAGTTGATGATTTTGTACTGGAATACGAATATTTAAAAAAAGGAGAGAAAGTCAGATGCTTATGTGGCTTCAAGATGATCAGGAGGCCATGGGACAAAGACATGATGTGAAATTAGAAGCCTCCCTGTGACACGGAAGAGTAAGGCCATGGGAAGCCGCAGATGGGTTTTCCCAAGAAGGAATACTCCCTCCTGCCCTGAAATCATGACAACAAATCCTGCATCTATGTGACAACATGTGTCTAGTAAGGGGTGCAACACGTTTAAGATGTTTGAAAACACTCCTGATGCCTGAGAAGAAAAATGGCCTGATGAAAACACAAGTGAGCAAACAAAAAGAACAAATCTAAGGAAAAACCTAAGCTGCAATGTAAACCACCATAGGAAAAATGGGTCAGGAAGATGTATTTTTCCTACCTGGAATCAGACAATGTTGTCAAGTAATTTACACATGTTAGAATGAAGATCAGACCATGAAAGAGGTCACGGGTTTCTGATTATCTGAGAAAAGGGAGAAGGAAAAGCCAAGGAAGAAAGAAAACCTGTGGGGCCAGGTGCTTAGGAATAAATGATGGTAAAACCACAAAAGTCCGGAGACAAAAGTCCCGAGGAGGTGTGGGTGTCCCAGCCTCTCCTGGCGCCTGCTTGCCTGCTCAGGCATCTCCCTGCAGCAAATCCCTCCCGGGAATCGGGAATCGAAGGCGAGCCCTGGCCTCTCTCACAACCCAGGCATCAAAGCCCAGCTCCCCAGGAGAGCTAAAGTTGCAAAAGGTTGGAGAAAAAGACTTCTTCCACCACCCTCCCCTTCCTTCCCCACTACTTTCTTCAGGTCCACCGCACAAAGGCAGGTGCCAATTTGTAAGGCTGCCTCAGGCGACACCTGACCTGTGGCTCCCACACAATGAAAAGGGAAGCAGGATGTGAAAAAGGCTTTCAAAGTTCCAAGAGTGAGAATTTTTCTCTCCATGGTGAGTACCCACTCTGCAGTCCTACATCACGTCACGGAACCTGTCTGACTTGAAATCCACTTGCCCCACGTCTGAGCTCTCTGAAGTGATCAGGGGCAACATTCCATGCTGCCCAAGAGCCTGCGTCAGCAACACAGAAATCACTACTCTGGCCATTAAAAAATTAATCAATTACAAAGTGTGTGCCACCTCAAATAAATCTTTAAATGTTCTTGCCCTATAGAAAATCCCCACATTTTCCTGCCTTACATCTTTCCCACTGGTTCTCTGGGCAACTCTGCCCTCAGATGCTCTCTAGTCAGCCCTACGTTTCCTCTCTACACACAGTAAAATCACTTGGGGGAAGTTCGTAAATACAAAATGCAATCATCTAATCTCTTACTATTTATTAAAGCACTTTCTCCAAAGAGGGAAAATTATTGTTGTTGTTTTTTAATTTCCTTTTTATCAAAAGGCCCACTAATAACAGACAGGAATGAGAAAAGGCATCTGAGGGGAGACCTATACATAAATAAACTAGAATCAAAGCTCAGATCTAGTTTACTTCTCCACCCCGGCTCCATTCTATTCTGTATCAATCTAAGGCCTCTTGCCATCATTCTATCTTCGGAGTCTAGGGCAACCTCTACAGGCTTGGTCTCACTTATCTTCCAGTTAATTGTCCACAGTCAGCATGGGCCACTCAGGCTCAGAGACGCTGGCCACAGTATCGCCATGGCAAAAGAATTATTTCTTCTGCTTCATACGCTTTTTTTGGGATGTGGACACTGGGGAAAGCTCAAGGGAGCAGCTTAATCACTTCTTAAGTGGCTGGAAGCATCCACTCAAGTTTACCCTGGCAGCTCTGTCAGGCATGAAATTGTCAAAAGAACACAACAGGATTTGTGTGTGTGTGTGTGTGTGTGTGTGTGTGTGTGTGTCTCTCTCTCACATACACATACACACACACACTGCTATCTCCAAAGGCTCTGTTTTCTTCCTTTAAAGCTCTGCATCTTGGATGGTATCACACCTACCCAATAAATCTGAGGAACAAAAAACAAGCCTCAAGAATGACTGCTGATAAAGGAGTAAGGGCAGTGCAGTCTTTTTGCATGCTAATTCCTGCTTCTCTGAGCTGTACCTGCAACCACAGCTCCAAACAGAGTATTTCTCATACAGGGGAAGGTAATTACACTTACAAAGGCACCTCTGTGTCAGGGCCGGGCACCAGGAGCCAGCAGGTCTGGGAGACGGAGGCTCAACAGAGACTCCTGCAGTGAATGCACATTGTCTGGCAGGGGGTAAAATGCCAGACAGAGGGACCTGCAGCATTCAAGACAACAGTGGTGCACCTTGTCTGTGGACGTTATTTAATGCTTCTGGCACCTGTAGTCAGAGCCACCCCTCCTTTCCTACCTTACAGGTTTAGAATTTATTTGGCATGTATAATTGTATATTTTGATCCTGGAGCTACAAACAATGGGCAGCATGTCAGGTCTTGATCCTTAGCATTCCTCTTGGTTTCTCCCCAGTGAGTTAACCCTTGTATACACAGCCTGGCAGCACCTCTCCTGCCCAGTCAAGGGAGAGTGAGGCCCACGTGCCCGGGATTTGAACAGGGTGAGTTTCAGTATCTTGCGGAGAAAAAGCACTGGTGCCAAGACCCGTAATGGGATTGTGTCACTGGTGTTAAAACCAAATGACCCAGCCAACAATTGGAGACTTGGTATCGGTGACACTAAAATTACTTCAATTTGAATATGAAATATCAAAACCTATTATTTAGTTTCTTTAGTCCGGGGACTTTCAGGATACTGGCTTCTCCTTAATTTCATTGCAATTCTAACCAAAGTGTCTTGGCAATTCAAGGGTTTTTCTTCTTTTGTTTTGTTAGGAAATGCCACTCCTGTGTTGGTTCTAGTTCTCTGTTCTATTGTACGCTGCTTTGCCATCAAGGATACTCACATTTAGACAGGCTGGAAATCCAGGAAGTGGCACAGAGTTTTATTACATGGAATTGTAGTCTCTGAGCATGGCACCTTCACAGAGCTAATCTATAAAACATGTCCCACCTTTTCAGTTTTCCTTTCCTTTCTTGCCTTCTTTCTTCTGACATCTCCCCACTATCGCTTTGCAAGGTTCAGTCTGTTTTTACTCTAAGCATTTCTACCCCGGAAATCTTAATATATGTACTTACTGTCTTTGTTATCTCCTTCCTCCTGTGTAATACATGCATTTTATACAACTTACATTATAAGCACCCCCCCCATCTTATTGTCAGGTACTTTAATTCTAGCTTTAAAAACATGAACCACTGTAATTACCATCACACATATATTTAAATTCACCCAATGCTATTTAGACTAAACGTATACCACTCTTTGCTCCTCATTCCTTGCTACACCTCCAAACTATCATCTGGATCACTTTCCTTCTACCGAAAGTACATTCCAGAATTTCCTTTAGTAAGGACCTATTGGTGGTATGCATTTTGAGTTCTGCTAGTCTAAACAATGTCTTTATTTTGTCCCTGTTCCTGGAAGACATTTTCAGAGGGTATAGAATTCTAGGTTGAAAAGTTTTTCATCCACACGCTGAAAACACTGTGCAGATGTCTGGCTTTTACTATTCTGGGTTTTTAAGTTGGTGTCAGTTCAACCATTCTCCTTTGGAGGCACCTGCTGTTCCTTCTGGCCATCTATGGACTTCCCTGCAGCCTTGGTATTCAGCAGTGTCATTGTGACATCTTAATATGGATTATTTTTATTTATCCCACTTGCGATTTGTTGTGCTTCTGAATCTAAGGATTGATAGCTTTTTAGTAGTTCTGGGGAATTTTTAGACATCTCTCCTTTCCTTCTGGTTTTCTTTTATACTTATGAGACCATTTCATACTTTCCTCTGTCTCACTCTCTCTCTCTGTTCTAATTGTTCCCTTATGTTCTAGTTCACTAATTCTCTCTTCAGCTATGTTTAGTCTGTTCTTAAAGCCAGAATTTTGAAATGTTTGGTTTTAAAGTTTAATCATTATAAATATTCCATCCCTTCTAATTTTTTAAAACAAGTAAAAACATTTTATATTCCTGATAATTTGTAAATTTAAATCTTTAAATTTAAATTTAAATCTTAAAACTGCCTGTTGTTTTTTCCTATCTCTTCTTAAAGTGCCTTGTATCCTTGTGTGACTTGAAATTTTAGACTATGAGCTGTTCCTTTTCCTTGGAACAATATCTGTGGAAACTCTTTGGGTCTGGGTTGAGGGTGGGCTTCCCCCCCCCCCGCCCGATTCTAGTTAGTTGACATACAGTTCAATATTGATTTTAGGAGTGGAGTTCAGGAGTTCATCATTTACATATAATACCCACTGCTCATCCAACCAAGTGCAAAGGTGGGCTCCTTTCAAGAGAACTTGTGTTTGGGGGCATCTGGGTGGCTCAATGAGTTGGCCTCTGCCTTTGGCTCGGGTCATGTTCTCAGGGTCTTGGGATCAAGCCCTGCATTGGGCTCTCTGCTCAGCAGGGAGCCTGCTTCCCCATCTCTCTGCCTGCCTCTCTGCCTACTTGTGATCTCTGTCAAATAAATAAATCTTAAAAAAAAAAAAGAGAGAGAGAGAGAGAGAACTTGTGTTTGCTTCTGTCAGGTACCTAGGGGTACTACCAATTCAAGACTTTGCCAGCTTGAGAGTTTTCTTATCACCTGAGAAATAGAAATTCAGCATGCAAACCCATAAGAGACAAGCTTAGAATTCCTAATTATTCTCAGGGGTGGGTTTTCCCCTCTCTCTTCTCTTTCCCTCCAGAACCAAAGCAATTTTCCTTATAGTCCAGAGTGGTAAAAGAGAGCACTTTAATTATACTCTTACACTGAAGGGTCGGCTTACAATTATAACCCTTTGAGGTCCAGCTTTATGGAAGAGGATATATAGGAATTGGATAAGGCAAGAGTAGTCCCTAAAGCAAAGACGTGAAGGATGCACTCAGTCACAGGGCTGCTCAACAAGCTCAGATTCTAACAGTAAGTGCCTCCTCATATTTTGTGACCTAAATGCCTTGCTTGCCCACCTGAGTTCTACCCTTTTCTTTTAGACTTAGCACTCTGGGCAGTACCTGGCTATCCCCTAGGACATTAAGAATTAATGCTCAAGTTCAGGTGTTTGGCAAATGCCTTTAAGGCCAAAGCCAGCCTTAGGGTTTTGCTTATCTCACCTAAATTTTGGCTTGAATATTCCTAACTAACTTATGAATCTGAAAAGGCTTTTACAAAATACACTACAAAGTATATTACCCAACATTTTTCATTGTTTTCAATGGGATGATCAGCTCAAACATCCTATCTGCCAATGGTTAGAAACCCTATGAGGAGAACCTAATGCCTTAAAGAGATGTTCAAGCTGGCTTGCTCTTGACACATTCCCTTGACAAGTTTCCTTCAAGATGTTGCAATATTGTACACACAACACCCCTGATAATTCCTTTTTCACTTTTTCTCCTTGACGTACACAGTGGAGGCCATCTCTCTGCACTGTCAACCACTATGGCTGATCATCTAGTCAAGCCTGATTATCATCATGTTCCACCTTTCTACATGCAACTAACTCTTCTTGAAGAAAATGACTTTCCAGAGAAGAAATAGATTGTATTAAAAAAAAAAAAAGTCAAAATGTACCATCTCTGGGACATCTGGGTGGCTTAGCTAGTTAAGTGTCTGCCTTCAGCTCAGGTCATGATGCCTGGGCCTGGGAATGAGTCCCACATAGGCCTCCTTGCTGGGGCGGGTGGGGAGGGGGTGCAGGAAGCTTGCTTCTCCCTCTGCCTGCCACTTTCCCTGCTTATTCTCTGTCTCTCTCTCTCTCTGACAAATACATTTTTTTTAAAGTACCATCTTAATATGGATCTATATCTGAATTCTGCCACTTCCTATCAATGGCAGGACACTGTCGGAACAAGAATACAAGCTTTGGAAGTCAGAAACCTGAGCTCAGATCACTGCCCTGCCACTTAACTATACATTCTCAATATCTCTGTACCTCAAATTCCTCATCTATTAAATGTAACATTCTTAGTGACATGAGAATTTAGATCCAATGACTAGCATAAAGTACTCAGTACAATACTTAGCAAAAGGAACTTCAATAAAAGGTGATCATATAAAGGTCATTACCATTAGCAATGAAAAGCACACTATCCTGTTGCAGCAGAAAATGGAAATAGCTAATATAGTCTTTAAACAACTTGCAGCTGATGTATTACTACTAGATGGTTTCATACCTGAATCACAGTAGAGTTCCCTATTTATCAGGCTAAGAGCCAATCTTTAATCTGGCAAAACACCTAATCCTAGGTTTGTACCAGTTTGCTAAATTGATCAGACCCCATAGGGGAATTTTTGAGTGTAACACACTGTATCTCCTTAACTTTACAGTCAATAAACATTTTTTTAAAGATTTTATTTATTTATTTGACAGAGATCACAAGTAGGCAGAGAGGCAGGCAGAGAGAGAGAGAGAGAGGAGGAAGCCGGCTCCCTGAGCAGAAAGCCCGATGCAGGGCTCGATCCCAGGACCCTGAGACCATGACCCGAGCTGAAGGCAGAGGCTTTAACCCACGGAGTCATCCAGGTGCCCCTCAATAACATTTCTTAAACTGGGTACCTCTTAATGAATACATTAGTCACAATTAGAAACCAAATAAATGGAAGGGCAGATTAGCAGAAATGTATCTATCATTTCTAGAAAACATATTCAGATACTCTATTAGCAATGGATTAGTAGCATCATCATCAGTATTTTTAAGCATGAAAGACTGCATATTATATTCCAAAAGTTTAATTAAAATAAAAGACTGTTGTGTTAAAACTAATCCTGAAGGCACACAGCAGAAAACAAAAACTCACAACAAAAGAACAAAACACTAACTTGATAAAAATGCTGGCCTCTGGAAAGCTAGGTCATCTGTCACATGGGACTAGGAGACCAACATTTTATTGTTATATACTCTTTTAAAGATTTTTTTTTTTTTTTTTTTTGACAGACAGAGATCACAAGTAGACAGAGAGGCAGGCAGAGAGAGAGATGGGGAAAGCAGGCTCCCTGGTGAGCAAAGAGCCCGACTCGAGCTCAGAACCCCGGGATCATGACCTGAGCCAAAGGCAGAGGCTTGAGCCCACTGAGCCACCCAGGCACCCCTGTTGTATACTCTTTTATATCTGAACTTTCTTCTTTTAAAAACTATTTTGCCTACTAAAATTGATTTTTTAAAATTATTTATTTATTTTTTTTAAAAAAGATTTTATTTATTTATTTGTTAGAGAGAGAGAGAGTACAGGCAGACAGAGTGGCAAGCAGAGGCAGAGGGAGAAGCAGGTTCCCTGCCAAGCAAGGAGCCCAATGTGGGACTCGATCCCAGGACGCTGGGATCATGACCTGAGCCGAAGGCAGCTGCTTAGCCAACTGAGCCACCCAGGCGTCCCCTAAAATTGATTTTTAAAAAAACATGGGGCACCTTCATGGCTCAACTGGTTGTGACCAACTCTTAATTTCAGCTCAGGTCATGACCTCAGGGTTATGAGATTGAGTCCCATGTTGGGCTCTAGTTGGGCTCCGCACTGGGCATAGAGCCTGCCTGGGATTCTCTCTCACCCTCTCTTCCTCTTTTAAAAAACAAAACAACAACAACAAACCAAAAAACCTTTATGGCACTAATTATTAAAGAACTATGGCACTACATGGTTATAGTCTATCCCCTCCCTGAGCACTGGTCACCTTGAAGGCATCGATAGCATATTCATCTTTGTAACTCTAGCTCCTAGTAGGGTGTCAGCCCTCAACAAATATTTGGTGAACAAATGGAAAAATGATTTTAGAAAAAATTAATAATTTCCAATATTTTTTATTTTGTTTATGAAGTTTAAAAATTTTAATTCCAATACAGTTAACATATAGTGTTAGCTTCAGGTGTGCAATGTAGTCATTTTCTATTTTTAAGAACATTTTCTAGTCTTCTTTTAGCACACTCAACTCCCTTGGGTAGTGTTTTATAAAAACAGTATTTTTCAAGGTGCCTCCTTTAATTTACTATTCCAAAGTCCAAAGAAGAATGCCTGACCTAGAGACAGCTGTTGACCACACATCAGAAACTACCAAGGACTGGGGCAGAGTGGAAGGAACCAGGTATTTCTACAAGAATCCATTAGTTGACATCCCATAATTTAAAATTAATAATAACACATCATGCAAACTATGTGCTAATTTCTAGCTTATGCCCTTTACATGCATTTTATTTTTGTAAATCCTGACAACAATCCTATGAACATGTAGGTACTACGACTCTCCTCTTTGATGCACCTAGAACACAGAGATAGGAATATATAAAGTCTTTTTCTTTCCAGTTTTTCTTTTCCTTAATGCAACCTTTAAGCATAATATGGATAATATCATATAACTTCCAATATTATTCTCAAATTCTCACCATATTAGATACAAAACCTGGACCCTTGAGGTATTTGACATCCTCTTCTGAATTTCAAAAATTCTGCCTTTTAATAAGATGTCCAAAATGTGCATTTCCGTGGAGGGTATTTTTGACAAAACCATCAGGAAGACACACCAACAGCTATCACTTGGAACAGCAATATGGCCCCAATGCCAGGTTATCTGGGGCTTTTGGTACAACATGAGATTCGTGTTGCTATTCTGCTTAACATAGGAATTTTAAAAATAAATAAAGGGCCCTTTTGCCTCACAATGGATAAAATAATTTTAATTTCTACAGTTTAAAGAGCTGACAGAAGATCTAACATGTTCTTAGTCTAAAAAAACAAAACAGCGAAGCGGAATCGTTCTCCCAGGATAGCCACCATATTCAAATAGTACTGGCTACTAAAAACCATCAGCAAGAGCAGTAAGCTACCTGCCCTGGCCTCAGCCAAGCCAAGCTCACAATGCTTAGCGCCGTCTCAACTCTTTCCACTTCTACCCTCACTGTCGACAAAGACCCCAAACCTGCCAACTATGGCTCCCTGTCGGCACTCAGCACATAACTCCGTGGTCAAACTTCCCCCAACCAGCCAGCATGTGCTCTCTCCTATCTGGCTCAACACACCTTTATGTGATAGCTCAGGTTTCAAAGAGAGATTGGACTGAGTTAGAAACCCAGCCTCCTACTTACATACAAGGTCTGTGACCTTGGACAAATTACCCAAACCCATCAAGACTTCTTTGCCTCAGTGGTAACTTGGAGCTTAAAATAAAAAACAAAACAAAACAAAAACCCAAAAAACCTCCAAAAAACAAAAAAACCACTACTATCTGCCTCGTTGGCTGTAGTATGAATTAAATGACATGACGTAATACAGAGCTTTAAGCACGGGGCCCGGCACAGAGTAAGCCCTCAGTCACACGACCTCCAATGAGCATGTGTGCCATTATGCAGGTACACGCATTCTCCTTTTCTCTCTTCTAAGCCTGGGCTCTGTCTCTACTGCCTCTCCTGAAATCCTAGCACCATATTCGATCTTGTTATCTTCAGATGCTTCAAATCCTTCTGTCTCTAGTGACTCTTCTTCCTGTCTATAGTTAGCTATAGTTCTCATAACAAAATTGAAAAAGGCAATGAATCTCTCAACCTCTTCTCTCCCGAACATCCTTCCACTCCTTTTCTTCAAGTTGCTGTATTCTTTTTCTTCTTTTCTTTCACGGTAAAATCTTTAAGCTGAGTGATCTGTAGCTGCTAATATTTTCTCATATAGGTTTCTACTTCTGCCATTCTACTTAAATTGATTTCTTAAAAATAACTCCTGACCTCCATCTTTAAGTTCAAAGACCTTTTTTCTTGGGCTTTATCCTGTCTGGTCTCTGTTGCACTTAATACCACTCACTGCTACCCCCCTCCCCTGTACTTTATCCTTCCACCAACTCCTACTAACAACTGCTCATTTCAGTTTTCCACCTGAAAGCTGCTTCTAGTTTTTTCCATCCATTCTTCTTTCTGCCACCTAAATGCGGGTGGTCTCCACGTTGCATCACCGGTGTCCCATTGGCTTGGAGATCTTACCCACTCTCCTAGTTTCACATATGCAGATGACCCTTAAAAGAGCCTTTCGGGTCCCCAGCCCTCTGACAGGGTCTGACAAGGCTTTGGTTCTATACTCAGTGAGGCAGAGCAGGACAAACACCACACAGGGAGTCAGGAGATAGGCTCTCGTAGCCCCACCCCTGCCCACTAAGTCACCTGGCTAAATCTAAGATTTTGGGGCTTCTCATCTCAATTAGAGAGGTAACACCAGATAGAAGGTCTTGTGAAGTTTCTGGAGCTTCTTAAATATCAGAAAATTCTAAAGTTTACTGTACCCAGGTCCTCAAGCCAGAAACCTGAGAGTCATCTTTTAATCTTTATTTTTCACCTTACCACACTTTCCAAGAATTTATGAGACGGATTCTCAAACATCCTTCAAATATATCCCCTCTCTCACTGAAAATAAAACATTGATACCTGCATGCATATATATATATATATATGCATATATATAT